>SJJU01007469.1:0-14594 GCA_012932125.1 Conopomorpha cramerella
AACATTGGTGGACATCAGCGCAAAATCGGGAAGAGTGGAGAAAGGGAAGAGAGGCAGTTGCCCTGCAGTGGGATCCAATAGGCTATTAGTATTAATATACTAATAATAGTAATGTACCTAACAATCATCACACATCACATCATCAGCCCCATGGCGCTGGACGAGGGCCTCCCGCAATGATGTACATGATCATTTGGGGGGAAATGCTAATAATCACCACGCTTGGCAGGCGGGTTGGCGATCGCAGTGGTGTTGTGGTTTAACTCGCAGAGAGCGCTGTTGCGCGGTCTCTGGAAAGTTTTCTTACGACCCCCACGACGGGATAAGTTGGGCTGGGGTGGTGACACATAGAATACATGATATAGATAGATATATGAATAAAATACACTTATTACACAAGTATCTGGAGTTATGCTTCTACGAGCATAACATGGTGGTAGTATTTTTTTATTGCTATGAACAAGCGTTTGACCACCATCCTGCCTGATGTTAAGCCGCGACGTGGTCTACGATGGAGCACACTTGTTAGTATTTGCTAGTATTTTTTAACAGAAATGTATACTGAAACTACGCGAATGAAATCGCGTGGCGTCCACTAGTTTTGATAATAAATTGTCCAATCGAGATGTTTTCTATGTAAATCGATTTGTTCTGAAGCAGACAACAAACGCACGTGACCAGCCCGTGTATAACATTAGTAAAGATGTAGACATTTAATTAACGATTTTTAGCGTGACTATGACGAATGATCGTACAATTTAAACTATTTGATCGTGCTCTCGTAATAGTCTATTGACTTTTGATGTCTCTATGCCACGTTATACATGTGCCTTTTTTTAAGGAAACGCGCACTGACATGATGTTAATAGTTTAAAACGGGTATTATAGCGCGAAAGGACATATAAAGACCAGATTGGTGATGTCCTGACCGAAGGTGGCATGAAAAGTACTGGAAACCGGAGGTCATGTATGAAAAGGTGTATGAATGTAGATGAAGCGAAAGGGGTATGTCAGGATCGTGACAAATGGAGATCTGTAGTCTCTGCCTACCCCTCTGGGAGACAGGCGTGAAGTGTATGTATGTATAGCGCGAAAATTAACCAAAGATAAGCATTCGGCTTACCTTCGTTGTTTGCTCGACGTGTCGACACAGTTACATGTGTGTGTATAAGGGTCCTCACCAGTGGCGTGCACTGGCTTTTACGATAAGGTAGGCAGTAATCCCCAAGGATTGACACCTATGTAATAGGTAACTTGTCTTTACGAAATATAGGTAGGTACCTACCTATCTACTCATACACAAAACACAGGACCTTCGTTAGCCTATGTCGTGAGTACAACAAAAAAAGATCTAGCAATAACTGTATAATTAGGTCGGGTATCCAAAATACTAAGGTAGGTAGTGTCTTTTTGCGTATATGGTGTGCACGCCACTGGTCCTCACAGATTGTTGAAACCTACACTACTTCGTCTGAGGACTTCCCCGTCAGACTTATACAGCCTAAAACCTCTCGATGGCCTTCCTTCAGCTGTAGCTGGTGCTGCGACGTTCCAGAAGCCCAAACATTCTTACTAACGATGAAAATTATATTTCCTGAGAAACTTGTTAATTTCTTAACAACAACAGAAAACGAACTGGAGTTTGCTTTCCGAAGAGAATGAAAAATTCTGCGCTCTTATCTAGCTCTCCCGTTCTTAGCGATGCGAGATGACAGAGAGAGAGCGATATAATATGCTCTGACCAAGTGGCTAAAGTTACGGTCACCCAAGAAAAATGTCTGCAGTTATGATGATACGTCCTCTGTCACTAAAACATCAATAAGGTAGTGTTGTTATATAACACTTCATCATCATCATCATCAGCCTGTACTTGTCCACTGCTGGACATAGGCCTCTCCAATATCACACTTAAGCCTTTTAATCCCAAAGCGGGGTAGGCAGAGGCAATTGCTAAAGCAAATGCCCACGGTTCAGTAAGCGTATTTAACCCTGTCACGTTGGGGGGTCAGCCCATCACCGTTATAGGGTTCACACACCTTGTGGTGTGCGGGTTTCATCACGTTGTTATCATTTATGATACGAGCATTACGTTGCGTACATAGGCTCTTAAAGAGTCCCATTGGGACACGTACAGTAGCCGGACTCGAAACCGCGATCTCCTGGCTACAAGTATCCGACCAACTGGACCACAGACGCTCTTGTTGTTATATCGTGACAAGTAAAAAATTAAGCTTAATATCTATTGACATTCGTATGAGTTTAAACCTTAGCGTAGTAGAGCAGATTCTTGGCTGACAGTACATGAGAATATCGACTATTAACTGGCAATGCGTCCTATCTGAACCGTTCGTATGACACGAGTTTGATTCGTAAGTCTACGTCAAATAGTACGTTTTGTTTTGAAAATTGCATGAACTCTTAAAATCAGATAGGACCTACTGCCAGTTCAAAGTCGATATGGCGACGAAAGCTGCACTATTGGCGATTAAAACAGGCGGTTATTAACCGACTTCAAATAGAAGGAGGTTCTCAATTCGTCTGTATTACTTTTAATGTTTGTTTCCTCAAATATTTTGACTGGGTGAATCGATTTGTATGGTTCTTTTTGTATTTGGAATCTGATGTTTCCCGTTTGGTCCCATTTAAATTTTGGTTCAGTTTCGCAAACCCACAAACCTGTCAAATTTTGATCGTGGAAAACTGTTATTTTTTATCTATTTGATAAAGTTACATATATAAAATAAAAGCCATATTTTAAAGAACACATAACTATATATTTAGGTAAGTAGAAGTACAATATTTACACAGAGGTTTTAACTATTCACAATTTTGTAATAATATTAATATTATATTTAAAAAAAATCAGTCGCAGAGCAGTACGACATCTCTATTAATTAATAAATATTACAAGAAAATTATATGCAAGTAACATAATTAGGAACGAGTGTTACATTACATTTATAAAATTTATCTTTTTATCTAAATACTTTTTTTTGTTTATATACAGAGAGATATTGGAATAAAACAATTAGTGGTTTCTTATTTTTTTTCTAATTGTACAGTACTCGTAACACGGACGAGCAAGACTTTTGTGACAAGACGTAGGTACTCAAGTTATTTCAGTCTTGCTTGTCCAAGTTACGTTACATTACGGAGATACATTGTAATTGTATGTAAAGCAATATAGTATCTATTCCACCACAACAATGATGAAAATTGTTTACAAGTTTCCGGTTGACCGGTTATTGTACTTTTAATACCATGGTGAAAGAAATAAGTCAAAATATCGTATCGATTATTGCAATAATAAGATTAATAAGTAATTGGGGGTTTAAGAAAATACATTGGAAAATTATTTTTCTGTATTTCAATACATATTATTATCATTGAATAAATTGAGATCTTGGCAAATATGTATTAATTTCGTATAATATTAAGAGAATTCCCTTAGTTCCATTTCGCAACCGGTTGTACAACAACTTGGTAACTGACTACGATACGGAATTAAAGGGAATAAATTTATATTACAAGTTATTATTTTTGTAATACTATCGCCATTATAATGTTTAGTCCGTTAACACTAGGTCTAGAATATACCTAGGTATTTAAAGTAGACTTCGCTTGATGGTTAACACTTACCAAGACAGTAATAAGAGACAATACAAGTTTTAATGTAAAACACGGTTACAGCCGTTGCTAGGCCGCAAATGTGTTAAGCCCTAAAGCCTTTTTCAATTAACATTTTGCATAATAACTGAACATCGAACATTGTTGTTTTTATTAGGTACTAGTAGATCCGACTGACGTTATCCTGTCTTGTTAATAAATATAGTATAACCTTCAGGGTGGCCTGTGTCCAGCAGCCGATGATATTATTTTTCTTTGTAAGAACCGTTCGCTGTCATTAATAAGCACAACAAAACAATAATTAGCGAAATCGCGCTTACCAAAACATTTTGCGAGTTAATTTTATATTATACATTAGCCGAAATAAACAACGCTAAAAAATCAATCTCTTCATACAAAGTTTTACTGTTTTCACCGATTTCTCAGGAGCCTTCCTCATTCGACCGTATATATGCTTTTCTATGATTTTTCGCCGATAAGTACGTCGTTTATGAACGAATTTTGGTGACTTTTTAAGTTTGGAAAGAAGATATTTTCAATGTTTATTTTTCATCATTATAAGTGCTATTACATACAGATGAAAGTAATTACGATTTTAAAAACAAATAAACGTAGCCAAGTTGGTCACATTATATGGAAATAGTTTATCAGAGTTAAATAAAGGGAAACTTTAAAAAAGTGTATGGGCGAGCAACTATGTAGTACTAATAAAAGTCGGTTCTTTTTTCTTTGAAATTATTGTATGAAGAGTTTGAGATCGACGTATGGTTTCCATAGCTATCTGTACACAGTTTAATTAGTAAAGCGGTAAAATTTTACCGCCGTATTCATAAAAAAGTTAAAACATCGACTAAGCAGCTGACGTATACCAACTTAGATCGGTTTGTCCATATTTAGCGTACACTTGACCAGGTTGTGAGACCTTTACTAGCAACGCACTAGCGCTGTTTATGAATAACTTTATGAATACCACGGTAGGTAACTGTAAAAGTGTATGTTGCTAACAACTTTCAATAGTAAGACAGGAGTCTGTATGAAAATTCAGATTAGATTATTTATTACCATTGTAAATTGGGTCTTAAATTAGAATACGGTAAAGTGCAATTCTTATGTATCGGAATTTAATTAAGTGGACGAATTAAGGCCCGATTTATGCGTAACAATCTAGAAATTGTTTCTATGATATTTATGTTATATGTGTGACATTATTCTTCTTTATTGTTATGCAAATAATTTGAAGATGTAATGGGCCGGTTGGGTAGAGGTCGCCCCAGAAGAACATACATCGACCAGATTGGTGATGTTCTGGCGGAAGATGGCGTGAAAAGTACGCGAAACCGGAGGTCATGTATGAAAAGATGTATGAATGTAGATGAAGCGAAAGGGGTATGTCAGGACCGTGACAAATGGTGGTCTGTATTCTCTGCCTACCCCTTTGGGAGACAGGTGTGAAGTGTATGTATGTGTATAATTTGAAGAATCGAATAATAACCACGTCACAAGTTACATACGAGATGATACTGAAATACCATAGAAAGCCGATGGCCACTTTTTCTTCACACCCTTTAGAAAATATACCTTTTCATACATCAAAATGTACAATCAGTTAGTCGATTTTGTATGAAAACTTTATTTTTCCGTTGTTGGCTATTGATCAAAAGTCAATCAGTTAGTCTCGTAGTGAGTAGAGACAGTGTCATTCGGCTTCCTATGCTATCTATATATTCTTTATCATGCTATACTACGGTTCGAGAAAAACTTGAAACGTTTATAAATAAAAAAAAACATCATGTTACCCGATGACTTTCTCATGAAACTGTCGGCTCGCAGATAATTACTAAGTATAACTACGTACTATTAAATAGAAACTGGCATAAAAGTTTAATATCGTATTGCACTATAAAACATTGAGTTAACGACATTTTAGAAATGAACGGATTCAAGAATACTAAGAGATTATCTACGGATAATTACAGGCACCTATTGCGCTTCCATCTCTATAAGTTATTAGTACATTGCCAGCAATACTAGTACTTATGACTTTTTATGAAACAATAAATAATTTACGAATATCTCTATATTTAAAGTGTAATTAAGTACTTACTTAGCTTAACACATGTCAACTATCACATTTATACTCGAAAGAAGCTTCTTCGTAACTTGTTTTTTTTTTTTGTACATTTACAAATTATAATTCTAACGAAATGAAAACTAACAAAACACTATTTACAGAAATAATATTAAATGATGTACATTAATTTGTAGGTACCTATATAAGTAATAGTGAAGTAGCTTACTGAAACCGTGATAACACACATTCACTAAAAGTCACTTTCAGTATAGAAACTCGGCATAGAGTATGTCGCGGAAACGTAGATGGTCCAAAATAAACGTTCTAATATTCGAATATACGTCTGTCGTATCTCATGCGGTCGGGCGGCGGCGGCGGCGGTGGCGGCGGCGCCCGACTCTCGTTTCATTTGGACGCATTCACAACAAGGTTCGTCGCTGCCTCTTCACTTGCACCTATACTCATAGCCTTCTTCTTCAGTATACCCAAATCGGTAACGTTCTCTAAAAAACTCTTGTGCGCCGATAAAACTTTTGCACTTTCCACGTCTTTCTTCAACTCCTCCATGTCCCTTTTCAGTTTCGCTCGCCTGTTCTGGAACCATGTGATGACTTGTGCATTAGACAAGCCCAGCGAGCTCGCGATCTCGTCCCTATCGGCCGGCGATAAGTATTTTTGGTAGAGGAACCTTTTTTCTAACTCAAATATTTGGTGGTTTGTGAAAGCTGTTCGCGATTTTCGTTTCTTCTTCGGCTGCGGTCGCGAGTTGAATAGGTTCAGGTGGTTCGACTGGCCATCTGAAACAAGATAAGAAAAGAATATTAAATACATTGTACGATTCATATTTTGGGAGAGCCCTGATTTGTCTGTTCTGAAACTTTTTGCTAAGCATACAACTTAGTCTATGACAATTTTCTGTTCGACAGTAAAAAAAAAAGAGGAAAAAGTGAAATGAGTAGAGGTGTCAATGATGATAAAAGCCAAAGCTAGGGACTTGTTATCTGCCACTAAGGCCGCGGGCTACGACACAGTCGTAAAGGGCCCGCAGCGCTAAAATGTTACTTCTCCGCCATAAAACATACAATAAAAGGCACACCTAACAGCACATTAGCCCACCGTTTTAACGAGCACACAATCATATACGGGCTGAACATTAAAATATTTTTTTGAAAACTGATACTTTGTAGCGCTCGCTCTTGAGCGTCGACGACGAAAGACGGTCGTAGCGTCTCGGGGGTAATGCAGAACAATATTGTCTTCAAACTGAACAGACAGGCAGTAATACAACATAGAACAGATATTATGTGACACACTAGGGTTGGCGTGCCAATAATTAGTAGCTTTGAAATATTCAGACGGCGTGGAAACGTTTACTAAGTACCTAGTTACTTTTAGTGGTGGTAGTAGGCAGACATAATGGAAATACATTAGACCGATACCTAACTTTTATTCTTTTTCTAGAAAAACATAAATTTATCTTCATGTCAGTAGCCAGCGCATGTCCTTCTTCTAAATATGTCTCCGCTACATATACATAGGGTTTAAATTGCGTTGAATTGTTAGTTTCGTATTTAGGTATTTCAATTCTACTTATATTTATTTTGTTTCGTAAGAAGTTCCACGAAAAAGTACCATATTTCACAGTAATTTACAGGACAGTCGCTGATTGTCATTATTCCTGCGGTTTTTAATTCACGTAGCCATACAAAATTATTCAAAATGTATTTTGAATTGGAACCATATTCTTGTGTACTTCCTTAAATTTTATATCGAGACTGAAGAATGTCCCATTAAAATAAAAATTCCATTCGTTTTCACTTGACCACTAAGTAATGTGCCATTAAATTGTGGTGTTTCGGATCTTTGTATTCAAACCGAGCTATAGGCAGTTTCGCTTAACGACTAACAAGTAAATATTAATGATGAATTTTTATTTTTGTCCATTGTGGTGAAACCACTGTGCATGTCTCAACAAGCGAACACACATAAATGGGTATTTTATGTTGTAGAAATGTTATTTATCCTAATACCACTTTTGGCTCGCATTTCGGACAGTCTTAGCGAAGAAATATGTTGCTATGGATTAAAAATAAATATGTCAGTATTTCATTCAATCTTGGCTCCCGCGAAAGTTTTTAAAATACAGTGCCAGTTTTTTGCGCGTGAGTGTTAAACATTCATTGACATTTCTTGCCGCTGTTGTAGTTCTCCCTTCCTTGGTTTGCTTTAGGTTCTTTGTTTATGCTTGTACTGTGATAATATGGTGCATTATTTTAAAAACAAAATACTCGATTGGTTTAAATTGGGTGACAAACTTTATTGTAGTTACGCGCCAAAAAGATCAATGTAGCACTTACTTATTTGTAGATTTAACTACGGTATAATTATGGTAATTTCTACCTAACGTAGGTTAATCTTACGTATAATTTCATGCGAATTTTCTTTTTGCGTAATTGCCACAGTTTTTCAGATAAGGCGTAACGATTCTTTAATTATTTGACATTAACAATACTAATTTGTCCGACGATTTCGAACGCTCGATATTAATTGCTGTAATTATTTCAAAGGTTTGTTTAGCAACATTAAATGCCAATTAAGTCCAAAGAAAGCGCTTTTCAGAAAACCCATAAAAATTATCCAATAAACTTTACTAATAACTACACACAAACAATAATTATGTTACTTTACAGATTACTATAGAAATGTATTTAACGTACCTACGTGAGGATGTTTAAAAAAAACATAATCGAATGCTTCTATCTAACAAGAATTATACTAAATATCCGAAATTGGTTAGATTGCCCCTAAAAACCCGAGGAACATCGTTAGGTTTTTAACAAAAAATGGTGGATTAGTCACACTGTGCGGTTTAAATGATGCCTTCTTTTAGCCAAGCGGATGACGTGCGCTTTGGCCATTTTTTTTGTGGAAAAAAATAATAAAAAGAAGTAGGTATGGGAATTCAAATCGCTCTGCTCCATTATAATTCTTAATCCTTGTAAAAATTGTGTTAAAAAATATTATTACATTGTACCTAAAGGTACGAGTGTCGGCTACATGACTACTCCCGAATCGTCCAGCAAACACCTTTAAATAAGATAGTACATTGATGTTGTTAAGTTGTCTTATCTCTCAGCCTAGTCATGTATAATTGAAAGAAAAGAAATGTATGTACCATTTTCATTATTCTTATACTAAGTACAGGGCAAAACATTTTCATATGACGTCATTTGTCTTGTTGGACAGCAGACAAATAATATTCTCTATTGTAGTTGCCTTATGGCCTGGTATATATAATTTAGCGCAGCAATAGCTTCTGTACTTAACTAGAAGACGAAAAAGTTAAATAGCAGCCTATATAAGACAACATGTGAAAACAACTGTGAATAGTGCATTATCTTTTGCACACGTCAACGACAAAACAACTTACTACTAATACTAATTACACATTTTACATAACATTTGTTACACATTTCGTAATCAATTAATCCTACTAATATTATAAATGCGAAAGTTTGGGTGGATGTCTGGATGTATGGATGGATGTTTGTCCTTCTTTCACGCAGAAAGTACTGGACGGATTTGGATGAAACTTGGCAGTATTGTAGCTTACAAACTAGAATAACATATAGGCTGTAAAGTATATTGGTTAAACAACAGGTCAGCTAGTTGGTTATATATTAAAGGGGTGGTGGGGTGTGTCTAACTTCAATTAGGCGTTGACGAATGAGTGGTTTATATTACGTCTACATGACATAATATCATAAATCATTTTTGCATTATATCTGTAGGTTATTTACCTATAGTATACATAAACTTTCTACCAAAATATTGAAAACGTCGGAGCGCACAGTGGTCTGACGTTACCTGATTTGGACATTAATCACTTGGACGGGAATTCCGCAATTAGTTCCGATCAATCCAAGTTAGAACTCAAAAGGATGCGTGTCTTAAGCACAATGGAACCAAACTCTGACTTGTTAGTCCAAATTGAAAGTTCAGAGTATTTTTTTTTAACTAGACAGAGGATAACTTGCGCCGTGGTGTTAAATTACGACATTCTCTCAGGTTCGACTGCCACGAGGAGCTAAAAAAAAGTGTTAGTTCGGGTGATTACTTGATTTTTGAGAAGTTTTATTCCTATATCTTGAAGTGCTTTTGTAAATCGAATATAATATATAAATTCGAATATTATATACCTTTGGCACAGGAACTACGGCTTTTTGATGTGATAAAATATTATTTGTATTTAATTAATTTAATAATTGACATTTAATTCGTTCAGGGCATGACATTTTTGATGAAGCTAGTTGCCGATATAAATCTGTATTTATTATTTTAAAATGGTTGTAAATAAATGAGTAAAAGTATGTTATTTATTATGTACGATGTAGACAGTATTTCAACCTTAACACTACTGAATAAAGTTCATTTAATAATTATTACTTGATCAGCGAATCAAGAATTTATTAATCTAAACACACAACTTCACAATCATAATGAACCAGTATACATCAACGATCCCATACTAAAATGTCCCACATAACACGAGTAATCTTACTAGTTAGTTGTATATACGTATTCTACCTGCCAAAGTCTATCGATTTCAACCCCTAACGATACAAAAAAACACCGTATCAAAGCACAATCTACGTGTGCTTTATTGATTTTTTTCTTTCAATTTTGATCGAACTTCATTTAACATCCTGTTCTACGGTACCTATTCAACACCGGGTCACGGGTTTCACTACGGTGCTGGTGCTCCGAATAGTCTTAATAATAAACAATTTTACCTCAACAATGAAAGCAAATTGAAAACTGGGGTTGGATTTGAAACAGTTTCTACCATTGAATTAAGGCAACTGCCGATTGAATTTATGTTAATAACACGGTAGAGATCGTGTAATAGAAAAAAGTGTATTATTTTTCGAAATCGCCTCACTTTCGATACCTACCTATGTCATAATTTGGCCGGTTTACGTTCTAATACAGTAATTTGGAATGGATATGGCCACGATATAAAGCAATTAGATTACGTAACACCGAACAAACATAACGCAATAAAGAAGGGCCGACCAAATGCACTCACAAAATTCATTAAGCAATAAATTATACCTATATTTAGTACGAACGCCAAGAATTAGGTACTCTATACTTATTTCCGTCGATAGAAGCCAATATGGCGGCGTTTCCGGCGCGCCATTTTCCCGCCTTCAGTAATGGCTGGTTATTTGAAAAAGGAACGCACCTTCGGAGTTTAAATTAGACGTTGCATTGTTTGGGGTTGTCATTTCTTTAAAATTCCGCGATGAAATTGCAGGTTGAAGGCACGCTGGTTCCGGGTGGTTTCTTTTAAATACATATTGTTATTTTTTGGGCCAATCGCATTTGAGTTTGGAACAAAAGAAATTAGGGATGGTTTTTGTATAAAATGAATAGGGGTGACTGTTTATTGCTTTTAAAGACATAGCTTTACTATGTAAAAAATAATACATAAGTAACTGCCTATAAAGGCGATACATGTATTATATTGCAATAACTAACATAATAACTATAGCGCTTGTTCGAGCCTCCGTAAAACAACAAAATATAAAAACTAACATCCTTTCTACGTAGGTACATGTACATTACAAACAGTTAAAACAATTCAAAGCAGACATAAACATGTCCTAATTATGAGGCAAAAACGCCGTGCAATGGCCCATTACACGGCGGTGTAAGAACAAAGTTTTGTGTACGTCTGTCTGCCGATAGAGGACTCACCATCTGCACCCGAAGATCCGTGACACTAAATGAGCCATCCATGCGGGGCCCTGTGTGTACTCTAAGCCTCGCCACGCCGCCACAACGGAGCAATTTCATATGATAATCGTGAAAAATGTACAAGAGATAATTATTATGAATTATGTTAATGTCGGTTTGGTTACAGACAACGTTTTTCAAAGACACACGTTGTTGTTGTTATGTCGCTGTACGCAAGTATCTAAATACGCGTTCGTAATGCTATTACTATTTTATCATCATCATCATCAGCCCATACTTGTCCACTGCTGGACATAGGCCTCTCCAATTGCACGCCACTGTGATCTGTTTTCGGCTTCTCGCATCCAGCTTCTGCCAGCCATGTTGCGTATATCATCAGTCCACCTTGCCTGAGGGCGTCCTACACTCCGTTTGCCGAGACGCGGTCTCCACTCGAGAACTCGTTTTCCCAACGGTCATCGGTTCTACGGCTAATATGGCCGGCCCACTGCCACTTCAGCTTGCTAAAACGATGAGCTATGTCGATGACTTTGGTTCTCGGTCGGATCACTTCATTTCTGATTCGATCCTTCAGAGAAACGCCGAGCATAGCCCTTTCCATAGCACGCTGTGCGACGTTGAGCTTGTGGGCCATAATATTTTATGGGTTTAAGAAAAGTCGCAAAATAATTCATCTGATTACCAATAGTGGTGGTTGAGTCTAAGACTTGATGATGAGCATCAAGTTATCCCCCAATTAGTCCTTGCTAATTTTGTATAACTAAAACCTTAACTAGCTAACCCGGTTTTGCAAATAGGTATACATTATTAATAGTGTTTCTCAGTGCATGTATTACACATGTAAACCTTCCTCAAGAATTTCTCTATCTATCAAAGAAAACCGTATCGAAATCAGTTGCGTAGTTTTAAAGATACAATTGCAAGTTTGTTTCATACAATGTACTGATGATGTAAATAATAAATATCAATCAATCAATAAATTTATTTATAGTACAATATCTTCTAGGTCGCATTTTGTACAGTGGAAGAAAAACAGAATCAGATCGAAGCGAGCCAATGATATCTATGAATAAAAGTTTTTATGCTTTTTCAGTAACATTTATTTTTGTCCAATTGCAATAGAGGCGTGTCCATTGTGCAGTGAGTTTTCTAAGTTTAAATTGAACTGGCCGCTATATTTGTTAAAAAAATATAACGAGAAATGAGTATTTCTGTCTCAATAAAAAAGAAAAAAGAAACGATGAAACGATGAAAGATTGCGGTAGATCTCGATACTAGTGGATCGAATCAACAAATATTAGTCGAATGTTCAGATAGGTACATAGAGAAACGAGACACTTCTTTTCCGTTCCAATGATTCCTGTGAACGTTCGAAATGAGGTATCCTTTAGCGTCACAAATTGCCAGCGAAATTGGTCAAGTTTGACATTTTTTTTTTCAAGAACATTGATCTGAATGTTTTTTGCTTCAATATAACTAACTTCATTGGCTAGATTGTAGTCTAGTTTTGATGATAATATTCGGATCATATCAAGTTCGATTCATTACAATATTTTTTTACTAGTTTTTTTTTAAATGAAATGAATATCAAGTTCCGTGATGCATAGCTAATTTCGATAATAGCACACAATTATTAGTTAAATGTATAATATAAAGGTAAACAAATCTACAACCGAAAATACATATCGCGTTTCACTAAAAGAACCGCAGTTACGGTACAAACAAACCTACACCTACTTAGAACTGGCAGCATATAATATCATAAATAGAAAAAGTAAAATAATAAAAAAAAAACCAATTATCCAAAATTGATTGGCGACCACATTCTCACGGTTACCGTTTCACACGGCCCGCCGTCTAACTCTCTCGCTGACCATCAATTGCCAATTTCCACGTACAAACTTCTGGTTTTACGCCCCGTTGACCGCTACCAGATTGGATTGTTGACTTTGTTTTTTTTTCTTCTTCTGTTCTATTTTCGATTTACGAAAATTAACGTCTCTATTGGGCCTGATGCGGTACGGAGTTTTTCGGTGAAGGAGTACGGTAGTGCACGGACTCACGCTGGGCTATCTTATTTTATGGTGTATGGGTTTTAGATTGGCCAGTTATTCGATTTTAGTTTGTTTTTTTTCTTTTGAGTTCAAGTAAGGTGTCGTACCTCTGTGGTTTTGTTTGTGAGCGGTCGGTGTGGTTTTTAGTGTTGTGATGCTTACAATAGTTTTATCGCCTTTGGCATAGATACGTTTGGGAGGCTTGTATGATGTCCCATTATGGTTTAGGTAGAGGTAGCTAAGTGAGTGAAGCCTTCCTTACCTTAGGATTAAGATCCTACCTTAACCCTTAGCTGCATAGTGATGTAATACTACATCAGTATAATTTTCCTCGATTTTTTTTCTAGCCGTCTCATCTACAGATTTTTCATTTTAAATTAATGTCAAAGATACAACTAATACGTATGAACGGAGTTTTGACTTTAGACCACTTTTAATTTTTTCCCATGATGCAGGCCACATAATTTAAGAAGAATCTGAATATCTATATAATCTGAATAGCCCTTAAGGGGTAATAACCCTTAAGGGTTAAATTAAAGATCCTGAAATTTAATATTTTACCTTAGATCTACAACGGGTTCTTCAAGAAAATGTTTTTCAAGAAACTTATTATTAAGTTAAAGGGAAAATGATGACATAAAGGCTTGCACCTAATGAAATAACAAAAGCAATCGTTATTAATATTGTTTTCTGTCCTTCATATATCTATTTGATCTTTCTAGAAACTACAATTTATTAGGACATGATATAGTATTAAAATTACTTTAAAACAAAAGCCAGTGTATGTATTTGTTTAGTGTATATCATACTTATATATTTTTCTTATAAACTATGTTGTAAGGAACATTATTTCCTCAAACATATGGCCATATTAACCACAGCACATAGGCCAAGGTTAACTGGAAGCTTTGTAGCATTAAGTTCGCCTGTGTACAATTTTAGAGCAATATAGTAATAAATAAATACACATCAAAATTGTCTAGGGATCAATTAGTACATTTTAGAAGATTGCAATCAAGAATATATTTTACAAAAACTGAATTCATTCATAATTTATTCAAAACTAGCAAACCCGGCGA
>SJJU01007470.1:0-17448 GCA_012932125.1 Conopomorpha cramerella
ACAGGTAAACGGTACCGGCAAACAGAAATCACATAAATTCACTATGAACCGAAGCAGATCGGTACCGACAATTATCAGCCTGCACCTGGCCATAGTGAATGTATGTGATATCGGTTTCTCGGTACCGGACCGTACCTGTTTCTTTATAAACGCACCCTTAGTATGGGCGCACGTGTTAATTGTGGATGGACGGTTTGAAATAAATACAGACCAAAGAAGAAATTACCTCTCCATGCGCCAGTCATATTTTGGTTTAGGTTGGGTATTTTCTGCAACAACTTAGGAAATTTTCCTTACATTTGCTAAACTTAATGATCAAACAACGAACAGAGAAGGTGTAATTTATTTTTATGTCACGGACTAGCACGTTTCGGATCACTTCAGTTCCGGAAAAAAGGTCAAATATTTGCACACCTCTCTTTCGGGGCACTGTATTCAATTCGAACGTCGCAATAACAAGGTTTATTTTCATCACGTACCTTACCTAATGAAAAAAAAGTTGATTCACCAAACTGCCCGAGATGCGAGAAACTTGATGATGTCCAGCACTTTTTAGTCGAACGTGTTCAGAATACCGCTAGAGGCAGAGAACGGAGATAGGAACTGTGTCGTAGGTACTTACTTCATTTATACCTAACCTTAACATGATGGATATGGGAATACAATATTGATAGCGTCTGTCATGGTCCAGTTGGTTGGAAACTTGACTTGTAACCGGGAGTTCGCGGGTTCGAGTCCGGCAACAGGACGTGTACTCTCGACGTGACTCGTCTTTACGAGTTTTAACTTATACCCAAGTTATTACAGGTCTACTGAAACTGGTTACCCCGTATTTTACATACAACTGATTCTAGTTGATTTGGTCTGAGATCAAACCTAACAATAGACGACGGGACTGACGTGTGACTAAAGTTCCTAAATAAAAAGAAACATTTAGGCACGCGACGGATAGCAATGGGGAATTTTTATTCGTTGTTCAGACACTTTTGTAACTTGTAAACAAACAATAAAGAAATTGGCTGTCACCTTCAATGCTGGCTCCTTGAAATTAGTAATTTCGTTGACATTTATTCCCCTAGGACAGCTAGCGTCATCTGTCATAACTAAACAAGGGCCCTGAAAATTGCCCATTCTGGTTCCCTAAAGATATCAATTACTCACCCGAAATGTCGTTTCTTCTGCTGATGATCTGCGAGCACGCGCCGCGAGGGGAAGGACCGGTCACACACGTTGCAAGTTAGAGCCTCGTCTGGAACATCAGTAGATATGCTTGTATTACATGCGTTTACATTATATGGTTTAGTTTCATTAGACCACAAGTATCTGCCCTGGTTTTAAGTAAGTAGTTACTAGTAAGATAACTAGCAAGTAAGTGCCTAGTCAATAATCAACAGCGTATCAATAAACTCGGTATAACTTATATTAAAGTTATTAGGGTCATTATAAAGGATGATATGGAGAGAAATGGATTGAAGTCGATTGACGAAAGATATTTATATGGGTGATGTAATGGGCCGGGTGTGTAGAGGTCGCCCCAGAAGAACATATGTTCATCAGATTGGTGATGTCCTGGACGAAGGTAGCGTGAAAAGTACTCGAAACCGGAGGTCATGTATGAAAAGATGTATGAATGTAGATGAAGCAAAAGGTGTAGGTATGTCAGGACCGTGACAAATGGAGATCTGTAGTCTCTGCCCACCACTCTGGGAGACAGGCGTGAAGTGTATGTATGTAAAATAGTTTATATGTGTATAAAGGACTACTGAAATGCATAGGTATTTCGTATTTGACATAAAGATAAAATTAAGTTGAGTATAAGTATAACTTTGTATTTGTTATATATACTGCTTTTATTGGTAATGATCCTAATGGGCAGGTACTCCCCCCTCCCTTATTTATATAAATGTCAGTCTTGGTATTTTTAAGGTATTATGTATATAAAAGTACCTACAGCTGCGTGTGTTCTGTTGACCGGGTATGGAACGCCAGGCATATGCAGATAATTGCTCTATACTCGATAGTGTCTAGGTAGGTAGTTATTATCTAATAGGTAGGTGTAGACATTCAATTTGCTCTTGAGATAGGTAGGTAAATTCAACCTCCTTGGAAGTGGTTCGTACCTAATAATGCACGAATGATCAACGCGGGTTTTGAGTAGGTGCGAGTTCCACATAACCCCGCCCTGGTCTCTGCTAGCGGGGGATCCATAACGTATTTCCCCACGCTAACAAAAGGTATATTCGACCTACACACACACTCGCTTACCAAATACCTTGGTCCCTTTAATTATATTTGCGTATTTAGATTCATTGTTGACCGCACCACCAAACCCCTAGCAGAAATCATATAGGTACACAACTCTAAGGTGGTGTCGTTAACATAATATGATGTATAACGGATAATAAATAAAATGTTAATATTTTTCTCAACACAAAAACTTTATACCTCTTTTATTTCTTTACATCACATAAAAAAAAACAAAAACCCATCGACATCCCGCCCAATCTCACATTAGAAAAACGAGAAATAAAAAAAAACATAATAATGCAACCTCTTTGGTACACCTCAACATTTAACCCTCTTCCGCTTTATCCTTTCAGTATTTCTCTGCACCTCATCTTTCCTCTCTGCAGCTCGGCTCACATCTCCACACCTCACAGACCCCTAGCTCTCCACATATGTTACAGAGGTACCGTTTGGTGGTGCGGTCACCAATGAATCCGTGTTAAGTATGTGCACCTGTCTAATTCCCTCTTTATTTTTTACCCTGACATTATCATCAGCCCACTTGTCAACTGCCGGACATAGGTATCTCCAATGGGGAAAGAAACTTATGAACTAATGGCGCTAGTATAGCTTGACCCAAAACAACACGATTGGTTAATCGATTGTCTCTACAAGTTCATGTGACAGATTGCCTCACTGTCATTGGTTCATATGGGTCAAGCGTACGAAGCGCCATCTACATCTAGCTTCGCGTTTTCTTCCCTATTGCATGCATACTGTGATATGTTTTGGCTTCTCGCATCCAGCTTCATCATCAGTCCACTTTGCCTTTTAAGATTTAAGTTCCTTACATATATAAATCCTTGGATCAGTACTAAAAGATACTGACGAGATAGGCTTTAATTATATTATAGTAAGGTAAAAAATAACACAAAATGTTATAGAATAAATTGTATATTAGGTATTGATATAAAGTTATAATAAGATATTTTACAAGATGGTAGGTATTTTAATTTTAAATGTCGTTAATTTCAATAACAAATAGGTAGGTTCCTATAGTCAGTAGGTAGATATATAAAATGTAAAAACAGGGTGGAATATCTATTTACAAATTACTTGAATAAAATAGTACAAGTGTCCTGAAATATAATTTAGTAGACACGGTCGGCCAACAGTGTAGGGTTAGGATTTTTAATGACGTTTTTATTTTATCTTTAGAGCGTCTGTGGTCCAGTTGGTCGGATACTTGTAACCGGGAGGTCCCGGGTTCGAGTCCGGCTACTGGACGTGTACCGATGGGACTCTTTTTCAGAGCCTATGTACGCAACGCAACGCTCGTACGGTGAAGGACAACATCGTGATGAAACCCGCCACACCACAAGGTGTGTGAACCCTATAACGGCGATGGGCTCACCCCCTGTCACGTTGGGTTAAATACGCTTGGTGAACCGTGGGTACTTGTACTAGCAAGTGCCTCTGCCTACCCCGCTTTGGGATTAAAGGCGTGAAGTGTATTTTTTTTTATTTTATCACTATGAACAAGCATTTGAACGCCATCCTGCCTGATTTTAAGCAGCGATGTGGTCCACGATGGGGCACACTTGTTCATTAGGTACCTATTCACCAGCGACTTGAAGTCCTTCAGACTGTACTGCGCAGGAAACACAGACTCCTATTGTGTGAATAAAACATCAGTAGGGTAGAGTTATTATATTACAAAAACTAAGAAATTTTGTAACGACACGTATCTTAGGGTGGTAAACCCGAATTTTGGCCAACCGTACCGTTCACTGTGCTGCAGGCCTAGCATCAAGTATGGGCTATAAGGCTGTTATGTCACGCTTTGTGCCACTCAGCTTGTTTCAACAAATCTAAACACTTTATATATCCTGTCACTTCTTTCTTGGAGCGCTGTGCGGGGGGGGGGGGGGCGGGACGGGCAATAAGGAATTATGCAAAGTACACTCGGAAAATATAACATAGTTTCAATAACAATTTATAAGACACTTTTGTACACCACCTTCATAGTTCTCTTTTCATGCAAATAATTTTATTTTCTTTTCAATTTTTTGTTTATAAAACCATCCATTATCTTTACAACATGAAACTGTACAGACCCCATAAAGGTGGGTATTACATAATATACAGTATAGAATCAATTACAATATTATGTGCAAAGACAGATAAGTAACAGAAAATACCTACGAATATACAAGTACTTACTAAGTAAATGCATATACAAACGATAATTAGCAGATATGTTGATAGGTTCCTACTTCAGACCAAAAACAACTAGACTTGAAATCCAAAACTGACGTTTAGAATAAAATGAGACAGCAATACGAACGACATGAAGGAGTGAAAGAGTAAGAGAAAATATTTTCTGTTCCTTACTGCTTGGCAGGGAATGTCTGGATCCAAACTGCCAAATTGGTAGTAAAAGTGATTGTATCCAGAAGTATATCGAATGGGGAATTTTCAGGGCCCCTGTTTCTCTTAGTTATGGGGGACAAATGTCAACGTAATGACTAACTTCAAGCAGTCCGTATTGAAGGTGACAGTAATTTTTTTTATTGTTTGTCTACATGTTACAAAAGTGAAGTCTAAATAACTCACCCAAATAATAAAAAAAACACTAAAATATAACTGACAGAAGTCCCCCTAGATATCTACTAGCGACATCTAGATAAGAAACTTTTGAAGTTTGAAAATTCCCCATTCCATACATTTTGGTGGAAAAAAGACAGACTGAAGATGGTACGCAGCTAGTATAGTTGTGTTTGCTCTGAGGTTCCTTCTGAAGAAAAAAGTTTTGAAAACTAAACAAAAATATTACAGAAAAAAAATCTTAAAATTAGATTCATACCTAGGTAAGTATCTATTTAATTAATTTAGGCAAGAGCTAGGTACTTACCTATAATTACATTAGGTACTAGGAACAAGTATAAGCTAATTAAAATGTGTGTGTCATGTCACCTTGGCCCTGAGTGGCTTATTCGGGCCTACATAAAGTTTAGCTATCTATCTCTGCCTTAAACCTTTACCTTTACTAATGTGGGTACCTAAAATCAATCGGATTGAGTGAAAGAAATGTGAGAGACCGACTAAAATTACCCAAGTCCCTGATGTTTTTTTTACAATACTACACACATCAAAAGTGTCTAAAAGTCTTGTCTATCAAGTACATTGTAGAAGATTGCAATCAAGAATGTATTTCACAAAAATTTATTCAAAATGTGATGATAAGTCATTGACCTTAAGGAGACCAATCCAGAAGATTAGATTTGATTTAAATAGATTTTTTTTTGAGCTAAAAATGTTCTTGATCCCTAGACACTTTTGATGTGTGTATTTCATACTTCTTATATAAGTAAAATACCTGATTGACCAAATAAACATCTGTTGATCATAATAAAATTATGGAATTCCTCTTTAGCTAATTATCTACCTAGCCAAATGTTGCCGAAGCAACAGTACCTATAGTCAAGGATTGCAGGAGTGTACCACTTCCACCAATCCTTGACTGTTCCTTAGTTATGATATAACAAATTTCCATAGCCTATCTTATGTAAATGCCAGTAAGGTACGGTAAAATAAAGAATAAATAATGCCTTGGATGTTCAAAGTGTTCAGAAACTGTACAATAATAGATTTTTTTAAAGTTTATTCGTAACCGTTGGTGTTCCACATGACAACACACTATGGCCGAGAATTATAAAGGAAATATTGACCTTGCTTCAACATTTTGTTTATGACTGTCATTTATGTTTGGAATTTGACAGAAACTAAGCAAAATTATGACGAAGCAAAGTTTAACTGCTCAAGCAGTAGGAGAGCACCTGCTATGGGTACAAATTTTTGTACGCTTTCATTGAGCGACACAAGAGCACCGAGCATAAAAATCTGATTTAATATGATAAGTCACATTTTGACAATATGTGTATTTTCGCTTGGAGAGTTTAAAGGGTTCGCTTTATGAATCTCAGCAATTATACTTGAAGGTGACATTATGAACAATACTTTTGCTATTATATACACATGGTCCTTACATAAAAATACAAACTTACAAATTTATAGAACACCAGCCTTAGTGAGCACCTTTTAAGTCTTTTATAAATTGAAGTAGTTTAAATTGGTAAAGTATTTGACACTGACGATTTGAACATGCTGCCAAAGAACCTCATTCCGGATGATCCGCCTGGCACTGAGCCCATCATCATCCACAACAGCGCTATGACTTGTGCAACAGCGCATATTACTGTCAACGGTGTACTCTGCAGGTGTAGCGCACAGTACAATGTAGATATGAGAGTTGTCAAATATAGTGTAGTTGAGAGTGCTCTATCTTTGGAGAAAAGAGACTTCAAATGCGACCACGGTCCCCACAGGAAGCTGAAGCTGTTAACAAAATGTCACTGTTAAAATAATAATTATTGGTTGGAGGCATACTGCATTGGTATTGAGTAACAGACTAAGTTTAATATCAACAATCTCCACTGTAAAGTTATTAATCTGATGTAAAAATATCGCAAATTAAATTTTCATTAAATCTTTAATGAACTACAAACATCAAAAGTGTCTAGGGATCAAGTACATTTTAGAAGATTGCAATCAATAATATATTTTACAAAAACTGTATTCATAAATAATTTATTCATAATGTGGTGATAAGTATATAATACAAGCATGGGGAATTAGGTAGGAGACCAATCCAGAAGATTAGATTTGATTTAAATAAAATAGATTTTTTTTAGAGCTAAAAATGTTCTTGATCCGTAGACACTTTTGATGTGAATATATCTAATAAAGGTTGATTTTGAAATGTTTCGGTATTGTCTCTGGAACGACCTAAACCTATTGATAAATATCATTGTACACAAATGGTATGATTCACATGAATAACTAAAGAGATAGATAATTGTTGACACTCAACCTATATTTTACCAATGGTAACCTATCATGATAATGCAAAGTAAAGTATTTTTTTCGGCCTCATTGCTTTTATTGGACTGTGTGCAATATGTTTTCATGGTATTTCGAATGCTTCTTACATGTGTAAATATATGGGTGCAAAGATCATAATTACTATGAATCATACACTTTAGCTTTAGTTACAATTGCTCTAGATTTCAATTGTATCTATTGTCTAGACTAAGAGAATCACAGATGAAGTTGCATAAAAGAAACAGTAGGCTTACCTGCACAGGAAGAAAAGGCTTCCCAATGTAAACAGCAGCGCAAACTTTCTTGCAAATACTAACAGCATAGGTATGTACAGGAATGATAATATAAAACAGAGAATTCCAAGGAATAAACAAATAGCGAATCCAATGAATCTCTGCGTTCGGCTCTGAAAATTATATAAAATTGCATGAAATGGACGACTCAACATAATGAAATCATTGCCACATAATTGCCGTGGTCATAAAAACATTTACTTACCAAAGTAAAGTATTCTTTTTGGACCTCCTCAAACCAAGTTCCCGTGGAACTTGTACTAGGTGTTGGTGCATCTTCGGTGCTTCTAGAGAAGAAACTTGGCGTAGAAAACGGTAATGTTATTTTGTAGCTTCGACGATTTTCGTTTTTGAGCAAATATTCATCTAAATCAGACTTCAAGTTGGCCATTGTTCGTCGCTCAGTTCACCGAAAGTCACAAGATCACAGAGAACTTTTTATGTCTACAAATCGTATAAGAAGTGCTGCCGATATAATAGTATAATGGTTTTTATTTTATGGTCCAGAAAACTTATTTATTTTGTGATTTGTGCGTCAGACACGGATATCATCTAGAATTGCTTCTGTCAGTTAAGTTTTTTGACGTTTGATACATCGCAATCAATCAGTCATTCTGTGCCGGTTGTTTTTTTAATGCAAACAGGTGGTTGCGCACAATTTTCTGGAAGTTAAGAATCATTTCAGAAGTACCCTGGTACTTATTAATCGAGATTCTGATGACTGATTGTTTACTACAAACAAAACTTACCGTAATCTGTGTCGTCGCTGAAGTCGTCGTGGCGGCGAACGTTATTGTTGTATCGATCATGCGCACAAGGTGGGCAGCCTCCCCTTGCATCCCGCTCCTCCAAATCCGTGCTGCTTGCATCGGATTCAACAGTCGCCTCTTCGATTTGAAACTCGTCATTCGGTCGATTGTCAAGTTTTTCGTTTGAAGAGAGCTGGTTGTAGTTTTTCCTCGGCGGCCGTGATTCTGAAAGGTGAGTGAAGAGATATATTAAATGACAGTTAATTGACCCACCGGTATAAGCTGTTGAGCTAGATATCCGAAATGGTGTAGGCGGACTGCTACGTCACTGCACCTATATGCACTGTAAGGTGCATAACCGGCTGAGCTTTATCGCCTAGGAATACATACGTACGAGGAGCTCAATATTTAACGGATTGTATACTTCAGTCAGTCCGCATCTATTTCGCGTAGGGCAATCAATTTCGTTTGTTCCAGTGAATAAGATTATTTAAGGGTTGCACTTCTCTGCTACCGGGCCAGTTAAATGAAATAATACGAACTCTTTATATCTAGGCTATTATACTTAATAAAGTTGAACAAAAGAACCAATTTACCTAGGTAACCAGGTAGCTGCGTATTTAGTTAGAAGCGATGCTGGAAAAGTAGGTCATCTAGGTCACAATAAAATTCTCGATGTTTTCGGTTTTGTTTGAATAACTTTTTTTCTAAGTCATGCTTGAGTGTGAGTTTTTCCGTATGACCTGTTGAGTCACTCGCGCCAACCAATGAGGAAACAAAAAAAAAATCAACAAAAGAGGCGAAAGATCACAGAATTAAGTAGTTGCGTCTCTTCTTACTATCTTAGACAGATCGTTTTTTTTTTAAAACTCCTCATTGCCTATCAACCTTGGCGTGTGCTAATTATTTTGGCAACCAATTTATGCTAATACAGTCTTCGTGTAATGGATAATTGTCGATATTCTCACAATACAATAATACAATATAAAACAAATTACCAAGGGAAGTAGTACAGGAGTGCCAAGTTAAAATGTTCAGCACTCACGCGCCAAAATATTCTTGTTGTACTGTATCTACTTTGAAATTAGATAGAAAAAATGTACTTAGATATAAAATGTACGCCTACCTAACAGCTATTGGAATAAAATTTTATGAACTTCACAAAGTGCATATGTACCTACTAGGATAAAAACTCATCGTTAACCCTTTCGCGGGTATGTCTTTCCTTTGACGTACCAACAATATACAAGTCTATCGCCTTAATTTGAACGTCCACGAAAGTGTTAAGAAGAAAGCGATAGGAAGACTCAATTGATTTCTTTATTGACCTCAGTTGTCACGGGGCAGTCTCCGATAACATTCGTGTAGTAAGGAAGAGAGAGAGAGAGAAGTAACTTGTATTGTGTGTGTGTTGGACACAGATATACCTAGGTATCGTGCAATTATTTATAGATAAGTAGGTGCTTACATATTTTAATAGGTACCTAGGTAGATATTGTTTACATATCTAGGTGCATTTAATAGGTAGATAACTAAACATAATTTGGAGCGGTATGAAGTTTAGTATATTTGTTATCAGTCAATTTAAGCCGCACAGCTGTGTTGGTTTTTATTCGAGACGGTAGAATATTTTCGAAGTAAGTCAACAACTTCGCAGATATTGAATTACGTCACAATATTTACCGATTATTGAGTTTGACCGATGCGATGGGTGTTGGGTAGGGATAGTTACCTCAAACTATGTACCTTTATCAAATGTTTATTTACAGTTCAACAACAACGCGATGGACCCCAAAGCTCCAAAAGTGGGAGTGATTGGCGCAGGTGTGGTCGGGCTGACGGTGGCCAGGATGTTCCAGGATGAGCTCCCAAACGCTTCGGTCACCATCCTCGCGGACAAGCGCCGCGGGGAAACCACCAGCGCCGTGGCCGCCGGGATCTTCCGTCCAGGTACCAGCTTCAAGGCCTCAACTCCAGAAAAAACTAAGCAATGGATCGACTACTCCTGGAAATACTGGGAGGAAATACTCAAGTCACCGGAAGCTCCGAGGGCCGGTGTTATGGCATTGAGCAGCTACATATTCTCGAAGGAAACCGTATACGTAACCAAGAACCATCTGATTGAAGATCTGGTGCCGATATACCGTCGGGTGACCAGCGACGAGCTCCGGTTGACCGGGAAGGTGTGGAAGTATGGCTCGTTTTATTCCACTCTGCTGGTCTCCTGCGACCGCTACCTGCCGTGGGCCGAAGACACGTTCACGAGCAAAGGCGGCGTGATAAAAAAACAGAAAGTGGAATCCTTTCAATCGATAAAGGGCGAATACGATCTGGTGTTCAACTGTGCCGGATTCGGTGCGAAATATCTTTGCGGTGACCACGACTTGGTGCCTATCCGCGGCCAAGTCATTAAAGTGAAAGCTCCATGGTTGAAGAGTGCTTTTTACGGCGATTATGACGCGTACGTCATTCCTGGCTTCGACGGCGTGGCCACGTTGGGCGGCACCCGTCAGTACGACAGCTACAACACAGCTGTGTGCAGGTTCGATGCTCAGGGTATAATGGCTCGTTGCTGCGAGTTGCTGCCTCAGTTGCGCAAGGCCAAGGTGGTGAGCCACCGCGTCGGGTTGCGCCCGCACAGGTCCCCAGTCCGCGTGGAGGCCGAGTGGGGACAGGGCACGAAGATCGTTCACTGCTACGGCCACGGTGGCTACGGAGTCACCTGCGCTCCCGGCACTGCCATCGATGCTGTCAAGCAGGGATTGGATCTCCTTAGGAGCAATATCAAGAATAAATTGTAAGAAATTGAATTCATTCGTTCGTATACTTACCTATTGATGTCAATATTATTATAGTGTTTTGAGATATTGTAGAGCCAAAGGCAAAAAAGTTATAATTTATATGATTTACACTTATACAAGATTATTGTTGTTTTAACTGTACATTTAATGTTAACGATCTAATTTTGAAATGCTGTCAATGTCAAAAACAACGTCTCTAAAGAAAGATTTCATTAATGCTTCGTGTTTTAAATTGCTTATCAGCGCGGCGTACAGCGTCAATCATCGAAAAATATTACTTATTGAATAAAAGGATTATAAATTATTCCTTTTTTAGTCTTCACCTTCGACACTGAGTCATCTACTGTCGTGTTAAATTGATGTTATTTATGACAATAAACGATATTTATTCCAAAGTAGGTTTTTTATTACTTTTGAGAGAAAATGTTTATTCCACAAAATGCTAAGAGCTTTTACTTAAAAAATATTATAGAGTTCGAGAGAAATCCACTCACAATAGTAAAATTTATGATGTTGGCTTATGTACCTCACTCGATTTTACTCGTGTTATGTCATTAATAATCCCAAATTTGTCATACGAGTATTCATTGTTGGTAACGTCTCATAAATCCTACTAATATTATAAAAGTGAAATTTTGTATGTGTGGATGGATGTTTGTTACTCTTTCACGCAAAAACTACTGAATGGATTTCAATTAAACTTTCCAATAATATAGCTTATACATCAGAGTAACACATAGGCTACAATTTATAAAGATATTGTAACGAAGTAGCGGGCACCAGCTAGTAAAAAAATAAACAAAAAAAAAAATACACTTCACTCCTTTAATCCCAAAGCGAGGTAGGCAGAGGCACTTCCTAAAGCAAATTCCCACGGTTCACCAAGTGTATTTAACCCAACGTAACAGGGGTTGAGGTCATCGCCGTTATATGGTTGACACACCTTGTGGTGTACGGGTTTAATCACTTCACCTTACGAGCGTTGCGTTGCGTACATAGGCTCTGAAACAGAGTCCCATTGATACACGTCCAGTAGCCGGACTCGAACCCGCGACCTCCCAACATTGTTGGTGACGTCTGATAAATAGTTATGAAATTATTATCCGCCATGTATCGACAAGATATATGCGGATGCGATGGTTGCGAGAAGCCGAAAACAGATCGCAGTGGCGTGCAATTGTCGTGCAAGAGTCCTAGTTGTCCAGCAATGGACAAATATGGGCTGATGATGATGATGATGATGTACGACAAAATTAAACGTACACATGGCGGTGCTGGCGTGGGCTGCGAGCTGAAGGCGGCGGGTATTGACTGGAGTGCGGCGCTGGACAGATGGACATGGAAGGAGATCCTATTTAGGTATGCTAGGGTCTTAGTAAGTATGGAAAACAGATAGTCGAAACCGCTGAAGCTGTGGAATTTGTAGTATGTAAAGGTTTTGCACCTTTAAGTCATAGATGAACTATGGGTTCCTGCCTTATAGTGGCTAGGGGGTAGAAATAATCATCATTGGTCACATAACGTCCACTGCTGGACGAGGGTCTTCCGCAATGATTTCCGTCATTTGGGGGGAAACGACAATAATCGCCAAGCCTGCCATTCAGACTCAACTCACAAAGAGAGCTGCTACCCATTTTCTGGAGAGCTCCCTCGGTCGCAAGACGAGAAAAGTTGGGCTGAAACGGTGACACATGTATTCTATGCGCCGTCACCACACGGTAGATATAATGTTCGGGTAATTTCCAACCTTCTTTGGTTTATGGGCGTGAGTTTATTTATGTTTTATGTATTCATGATTGAATTAATTAGAAGATCTAGTTTATAGTCTCTTAAACTGCTAATCAGGTATTTAACCCCATTCGACCTTACATGAATGTAACCCGACCCTCTACCTGAACATACTTTCAACAACTTGTAAAAAAAAGGTCATTTTCTGGCAAAGACACTGCCAGTTTAGGTTTTCTGTTTTCCCCGTGCAAAGAAATTATATTCTGTCGAACAAGGAAAAATGTTCATAAATATGAACCGAAATATTTTTCCAACGAAAAATGTGTTTGAACTAGGTAACTGTGCAAAATCATGTTTAGTACCTAAGGTTCGAAAGATATTCAGCTTAAGGTTGGTAAACCACTATTGACTATAACTACTAGCTTAACCTATTAGCTCCCACTGTACTCGGGGACTGACAAGTTATTTTAAACTCTATTACTTGGTAATAAATGTCAAAAGTTAATGGGTTAATTCCTAATACTTCTGTGTTGGATGTACTATCTGATGTAAAATGGGTCGCAGTAGTATCGATAGTAGAGTCTTTGCCAGAAAATGAGAAAGTGGTTTGTTCGCAAGAAAATATTGCAAAGGAAAATATTGCATAAAGAAAATATTGCATGTACAGCATGCAATATTTTCTTGTAGGTAAATTTTTAGGGTTTCAGGTAATTTTTTTATAAAAAAAACGCAGAATGAAGGCACTATTTTACCCCCGAATTCCCACAGAAACGGGATAAACTTCTTATAACTGCCGGTAACATCGCTGGGGTACAGAATAGTATTTTATGAAAGGAAGGGAAGTCTTCATCTTCAAGTTGTGGCATCAATTATGTATCAACGTTCTAAAACTTTGTTTTCTAAATTGTTCGGAATTAATAAACAACTAGGAGAAAGTACGAGTAAAACTTAAAGAAAAAAGAACCGACTTCAACCAGTAAAATTTTAAATATATGTGTTTTTCTCATGCATGCCATTGTCGGAATTGCACCAAATTTATATGGGACCAAACGGGAGGCAGCAGCTTTCAAATAAAAAAAAAAAAACATCCAAATCGGTTCACCCAGGCGAAAGTTCTGAGGTAACAAGCAAAAAAAATACAGACGAATTGAGAACCACCTTTTTTAAAGTCGGTCAAAAATAAGTACTTATTTTATTTCAGTGTTGTCCCAAATTTTTGGAGGAAATATTACGATGTAACTTGGATGTAGGTACATTACTAAATTAGTAATACATTGCGTGAGCTATGAACTCTACCTACGGCTTTGAGGAATTATATGATGTAGCTTGTAGGCATGTAGGACTTCGGGGTTAGAATTTCAAGATGAACAGATAATTTATTTTGACTAAAGGGCTCGAGTGTATATTGTAATAATATATTTACCTACGGGGACTATCTGTTCTTGTGTGTGTGGTGTTACTTAATGTTTATTCCGTTTCCGAGGGAAACTAGGGATCTATAAAAAAATTTGGAAGAATTACCGAAATCCGTCCAGTGGTTTTTGAGTTCAATCGTATCAAACATCATCATCATCATCATTTTATTGCCCTTATTACCCCACTAGGTGGGGTCGGCACAACACGTTCCCTTTCGCCATTCATATCTGTCATTCGTCATCTCTGCAGTTACACATTTCACGCAAACATAATTTTTCACACAGTCCATCCATACCTTCTTTGGTCTCCCTCTTCCCTTGTATCCTTCCACATTCATACTCATCTTCATCGTATCAAACATACAAACAAGAAGACGTGACGAGACCACCAGAGGTGCCGTGATTTCATCTCCATATTAAGGCCGGATCCACACTATAAGGTCGATCACGGTTCGTTCGCGGTCTGATAAAATATCATTAAATGAAAAACAATGTGTGTATTCATACTATCCGTAACAGTCACGTTCCGGTCGAATCCCATTCCAGTCGCGATCCGTCTTGAAGAAATTTCGATCGGACCGCGAACGAACCGTGATCGACCTTATAGTGTGGATCCGGCCTAAAGTTTACACTACTGGAGTTTTAGTTAAGACGTGCAAAAACAGTTATTTAATTCAGAGCCGATCAATGGTGAAAAATTGTCAAATCGATCCAGTGGTTTCAGAGCCAAAAATAACGAAGAAGATCTAAACGACATTAAAAAAAATACGTTGGTAAAGCTCGAGACAGTTACTCAAGCCTATGATACTAGACAGCTTTCCCAAAGGAACATCTTTATCTCATCTCTTCGTACAAACTCACCGATCAGCAATTTTATATAAAGAGGTATTTTTTTTTCGTATTTGTCATTATGTTTCTCGAGTTTCGCAAACATTTTTTATTTGGCCCTTGTATAATAACTTTAACTACCTATAACTTCTTTCTATTTATAGCTACTTGTCTCGGCAAACGTTTGTTTTGCCATAGGAAGTTGACTTTGTACCCCGTGTATTGGAAGATACATTCTAAACTTTCTCTGGACTTCCACGTGTAATTCAAGACCAAAATTAGCCAAATCGGTCCAGTCGTTCCCGAGTTTTAGCGAGACTAACGAACATCAATTCATTTTTGGTAGATAAGAAGAAGATTCAAATCATTATGTATGTATGTAATCGTTACGCAGTCTAATTCAGTGTCCTTCAGATTTAGGCAAAAAAAAAACACCGCTTGTCGTTAAAAGTAACTACAGTCTGCCCTAACGATACTCCAAATAATTTAAAGCAATTACCTCCTAACCTTTAGTCACCACAAAATTTCAAGAGTACCCTTATCTCAAGAAAGCAGAGAGCCGTTAAGTGCCACTAATTCTGTTGACTTGTAGGCAAGGTCAGTGCCAAGAGCTTGTAGGAGTGCTGATTAGGCACATAATCTTTAGATTGCTTAAAGAGATGACGGTGGTAGTGATGGAGGGTACTTGGTACGTACTAACCTGGGACCAAGTATGCTACACTGTCGTAGTGGTATCGCTCTGGCATCTTATCGGAAGACGATGTGCAATGCTGTTTTAATACGGACGACAGTGAAATGAGAGCAACGAAGTCAGCAATGCACATCGTTTTCAGCTACGATGCCAGAATGCAGTGGACTTATCCCCCCGGGTAGGTTCATGTTAAACGCGAGAAGTGGTCTCGTGGGAAATTTGGGATAAAATATAGCCTATGTAAATATCTTAGGACATTTTTACACACGGTCACCTGACCCCAAACTAGAACCTACTATACTATGGGTGTCAGAGACTGATATATTTACATATATAATTTTAAACAGATATCGGAATATCGGATAACAGTATCGAACCCCCGACCGTCGTCCTAAGAGCCTTGACCAGGGACCACCAGTCCATGCCGGCCATCATGTGTTATGTATCCTATCCTACTAATAATAATATAAATTCGAAAGTTTGGATGGATGTCTGGTGTGTGGATGTATGGATGTTTGTCCTTCTTTCACGCAGAAAGTACTGGACTGATTTGAATATATGTACAACTTAGCAGCATTGTAGCTTATAAACTAGAATAAATATAGGCTATACATTTTGGGGATATGTTTTAATAATGTATATTTGGCAAAACAACGTTTGCCGGGTCAGCTAGTAAGCTATATTATTATAAAGATTTCATGAAATCCGTTCGGTATATTTAGCTTGAAAATAACAAAAATCCAGCCAAACTTTCGCGATTTGATACATAGTATAATTGGTGGACTACAGACTCAGAGGAGAATAGAATTATTAAAGTAAAATCATACCTAAATAAATGTACCAGGCGACCCCAACGTATACGACTTCTAAAATGGAAATAAACTAGGTATGTACGCTTATGTAGTAGGTTACAATGTTTGCAACAATATAATAAGTTGGATTCCAACTTGTTACGTGATGATTTAGATCTTCTGTGGTCCAGTGGTCGTGTATTTGCACACAATCGGGAGGTTGCGGGTTCGAGACCTGATAAACTGGGCGTGTATAGCCATCTATACTCTTTCAAAGTCTATGTGGGTACGCAACGCAACGCTCATACGGTGAAGGAAATATACTAAAAGGGGCCACCGTACTTTTGGACAATATTCAGAAACAATTGTGCTCCATCGTAGACCACATCGCTGCTTAACATCAGGCAACATGGTGGTCAAACGCTTGTTCATGTTCATTTAAAAAAAATCTAATCATGGAAAAGAAATGAATATGAACCTCCGACCGGCTTTTAAATCATCACCAAAGATGGTCCCGAATTGATGAGTTACCAAAATCCTTCGATATGGTATGACTTTGTAGATAGTATCTAATCTCATTTGTGATTGTATTGGTATCTGCCAAAGATTTCGTTTTTAGCTTGGCTACGTTTATAACGCGTGGCAAGACGATAATTCTACGGGGAAAATGAGGCAGACGATACTTGTGAGGGATTCAGTGCTCCATTGAAGAGATTTTATTCGGCGTTTTTTTTTTCATGCAAATATCAATGTAGACCTTACGTTTGGGGAGTCGCATAAAGAAAAAAATACACAGAACCAACGCCTTTTTCTAAAGTGACGAGTAAAAACGAAAAAAAGATGTCAAAGTCTAATTTTTTTTCAAGGTTGAATTTTGTTCTATTTCTGACACTTCTCTTTTTTTACTTGAAAATATTTTTTTTCTTCTTTCTTGGCTCTTATGTTCAGCTTTAAAGCCGACAATTCTGCCACAAACAATGTA
>SJJU01007471.1:0-22819 GCA_012932125.1 Conopomorpha cramerella
CATATAAAGACCAGATTGGTGATGTCCTGACCGAAGGTGGCGTGAAAAGTACTCGAAACCGGAGGTCATGTATGAAAAGGTGTGTGAATGTAGATGAAGCAAAAGGGGTATGCCAGGATCGTGACAAATGGAGATCTGTAGTCTCTGCCTACCCCTCTGGTAGACAGGCGTGAAGTATATATATATACTTTTAAACAGCAACAATGAATGTGTCAAATGTAACAGAGCCCTTTAGAATACCAATATACCGTCTCATAGGTATTTAATGCCATATCTGTAAGTCGCCCTATCCCTAAAGTGATTGATGGAGGACAGCTTGTTCTATTGTCACAGTAATAATACCAGAAGTGTCCTTCACAGTGGCTGAATGGCGTCCAGCTTACGACGCGCCGTATTAATTACTATATACAGGGTGATAAGAAATACTATATACAGTTTTTGATTACGCTTAGAACCAAAAATCAACTCGACCCTTCATAAAAAAATCAATCCCATAATCAACCATTCATACAAAATTTACAACTAGCTGGACCTTCCTTTAGTTTGTTAAGGTATTTCCTTAACACCCTGTGCATACATAGTTAAACTCATGCCTCTTATGCCTAATTGAGTGTTCAAAGCGATATATCACCTAGATCACAGAAAGCAATGTCATCATCATCAGCCCATATTCGTCTACTGCTGGACATAGGTCTCTTCATTTGCACGCCACTGTGATTTGTTTTCGTCTTCTTGCTTTCAGCTTATGTGAGCCATTTTGCGCAGTTCGGGCAATTTTGGGCTTTGTGTATTCTGTCTGTACAAGATACTCAATGATCCTTTAACTCCACAATTGAAATGAACATGGGTATTATGATGTAATAAATATTATATATTTTTACGATATTGGTATATCATTAAAACAAATGTGTACTCCTAGTGACGAAAAACTATATTTTATACCTGAGATACCAGGCACTGCCTTGTTCAGGTATCTCATGAATTTTAATTTTGAATAACATACTTACCTAATCCTAAGACCAGTGTACTGTATTTATATTGAATGGAAAATAAACGCATTCATTCATTCACCCTTTAAAGTAGCTTTCAATTCATGAGTGAACTGAACAGCCTCGATCTCAGATCTTCCCATAATTTGCTGCTCAGCACTTCCCAGCACCAGTCGGGCTACATTTATTTACTTATTTATGTACAACATGGCTGATTCTCTCACAGTGACTGTTATACTCTTGTGGAATTCCCTACCCACAAGTATGAGGAAAGCACGATCGCTAATATCCTGAAAATGGCAAGTTCGCGGACATTTATAAAAGAATTGAACGTACTGTTCTATCAAATTATTTTGTGTTGATGTAGTATGTGTGGGATAGATTTTAATTTTTGTGGGCCTTACTAATAATGGCGGAATTGTTATTTCGTAGTAAAACAAAGCTCAACTTAACTTGTCGGTTGTATGTCAAATACGGAATAACCAGTTCCAAGTAGACCTGTGATAACCGTTGTGTAACTTACAACGCGTTTATTGGTAAGGTCGTTAGTGTTTATTATTTATTTATTTATTAGGAAAACTTATAGCTAATTTTAACACAGAATAACCTTAATTTAATAACAAAAAGTCAATAACAAGTTTTCACACTTCGTATTGACTACATTGGAACATTTAGCTTTTATGTATCGATTATGTTTAGTTTAATATATTTAGAATTGATTATTATTGTTACAACTTTTTCTAGCGCATCTTAGCTTTTTCACCACAACTTGGGTTGACTGCTACAAAATGCATAAAGTCGTCATTTATAAAATTTTGCACTAAAGATTTAAAAAAAACAAACGAAACGAACCTCCTAAGGACGTCCTAACCTCCGTTTGTCGAGAAGCGGTCTCCTTTCGAGCACTCGTTTACCCCAACGGCCACCAGTTCTACGGCTAATATGTCCGACCCACTGTCACTTCAGCTTGCTAATTCGATGAACTTCGTCGATGTCGTCGATGATTTTGGATCGCCTCCCACCTCTCCACCAGAGTATAGCACTAATCAGATATTCTAATACTTAAATATTTCTTACCAAACACCTCAGAAACGACTGAACCGGTTTGAGGATCGGCCATTATCAAATTTTTAACCTCCTCTCTCCGTTTTTTGTTAATATATTTTAAAATAAAAAGAATATTTACCCATCAGTATCCCATTAAAATAAAAACAACAAGTTTTCCTCTTACTAATAACAGTCGGTACATTGTAACTGGCTAAAGTTAACCAGAAGGTAAATAGCATCATGAAGCCAAAACAATACTGAAAAGTACAATTTATTTTCTTCCATACTTATTTGGAACAACGGAAGACAAACAAGAAGTTTCCCAATATTTTCAACGTTAGCGAAAGAATCGTATTTTTATTAAAACTGTACAGTCATCGAACTAAGTCCGATTCACTAGTTTAAATTAGTTTTTTATGAGTAGCGCCAGAGTCGCTCTACTTACAAGTAACTTTTTAATTTTAAGCCGATTAAAAAGTTGTGCTCCAGGCGTCGCGTTGCGCTTCTCAATAAAAAAAAAGTTGTGTCCTCAGTTCCCGCGCAAGTTTCCCGCCACGTCCGGCCCTCGTTGTAAACGTTGACTTTTTTTTAATGTACCTACCTACTAAACTTATAAACTACCATTTCATCTGCTTATTAAAAGTCGTTAACCATTTTCTTTTTTAAATACGATTGGTTTCAGCTGTGTAATTCATTCGCTCTTTTATCCGGATTTTATTAATGGCGCTTACTTAGGTACATGCTTAACAGTTTTATTTAATGTACTAATGAATGTCCCATACATTTTACTCCAATTTAAAAAAAAATATACATATTTCTAAAACACTTTTTTTACAACTACCGTGGAATTTACCTAAACATGTATGTTTTTTATTTAACATATTTTTTTATCCCATTCCGATCTTATTTTGATTAATGATTTATTACTCCAAATGTTTTTTTTTTTGTTATTTATTATCGCCTCCCGCTGTCTGTTCCTCTGTATGCTTGAGATATACGATAGGTACTCTAGTTTTAAAAGAAACTAGAATTTTTTGCATATTCTTACCTAACTCATTACACTAGTAAGTATAACAATAATATGATTAACTAACCGATGTTGGACTACCTTATCACCTATTATTATTAATATCAAATTAATATAACATCCAGGGAGGCATATGTACAGCAGTGGCCGTCATTTTTTTCTTTCTTAAGAACTTTCTACTGTCATTAATAAGCACAACAAAAAAAATAATTAGAGAAATCGGTCCAGCCGTTCCCGAGTTATGCGCTTACTAACACATTTTAAGATTCGCTTTTATATTATAGATGGATGCAAAAAATATACGATAAGCAGTTATAAAAAATCTACACATAAGCACAATTGGTAAATTAAACACAGCCATATGACACAAAGCCGTTAATATTCCTAACATCAATAGAACAGTAAAATTCTGCAGTAGCAATGATCCGATTTGTGGCGGTTGTAAAACGAACGAGCCGGCAATTGTCAATACAAGTGCCTATATAAAATAACATTATACCGTCGCCTACCGCATCTTGGACAATAAGGCAGACACTCAAAGTTTAATGCGTCCTTCACTCATTGAGTGATATTGCGTCATTAGGGTTTATGTGACTAGTTCCAACAGATTGGGTGGCGTGTAATGTGTAAGCCTGTTTTAACAGCCCAATTTTGCAATACTAAATGTTTCCTCACCAAAACTTCTGAGGTCGTTTAGTTGTAAGAGGCTGTAAGACGGCTTACCGGGGTAATAATGTCTGATTAGTGACCATGAAATAACTGTTTCGATGCCAGTAACGGGGGCGTGTATTATTGGATTTAATTAATATGACGGCAACGGTGAAAATAAAAATCAAACAAAACATCCCGACCTTATGCTTCTTCTTCATGCTTCTGGCATAATGCATCTATCTGACGTCGAGACATATGCATTAAGTCTTTCAAAATTAGTTTTTTTGTTTCATAGTTATTTTTCGTTTTTTTTTTCAAGTGCTATTATATACTGATATACAGTAGCATAACACAAAGCTTGATGAAAGTCATGTATGATTTTAAAAACAAAAGTAAACGTCCCCGCTTCGAATTAATTTCCTTTACTGGCGATAAGAACCGGGAAGAATCTTTCTTTCACAACACATTGATATTAAACACCCTCCACTCCATGCTGATCAGGGAAGTAAATAGATTGCGTCAGCTGCCTTTCTTCAGATTTATTCAGCCTATGAGCCAGCAACTCTGCATAGCTGAAGGTCTTTATTATGCTAAATGTGGCCGACGGGGCCCTGTGATCCTAAGGTTAAGGTCCTTCCGCTTTTACTGGTGTTGACAACGCAGAGGGCGGCGATAGCTTCACTATACTGAAAAAATATAAATGCCAATTAATGAAAACAGCATATTAATTCTATATATATATAGACAGAACAAACATAAGGCTAGACCTCCTCAGGATCTAGCTTAGTCTTCATTCATTGATCTCTGGTCTATTCCGGACGCCGTTGTAGTTCCTGTCTCTAACAGGGGTCACAGAGTGGCGAGAAAGATGGTCTATTATCCTTCGAAAGTCAATGTCTTATACAGGTGATGATTTAATCGTTTCTAGGACATTTGTATTTTAATACTTAGTGTCTTTAGTTGGATGTTCCCGAAAGTATGAATATAACAAGTGCCTTTATATGGGCCAAAACAAAAGAATTCAACAATATTTCCGCTTCTCAAAGCTACTATAGCAAACTCGTACAAGAGGCATGCAAGCTTTGAAACCTAAACAAAGACCTCCTTGCTTTATAAACGCACACGTGTTTTCCACCGCGACTCGACTTTGAATAATCTTGGTCCGATGTGGCCAGGAGCGTGAGTGTTCGGTGCCACCTGACGTGAGCCAATTTCAATTTTAAACTCTGTCACAACGTAAAAGAGCTGAAAAAAGAATGATGTTTTTACTTGTACTTAGATAAATGTATTTGATCCGTAGAGCAGTAGTCAGAACCTATGGAAAAATGATGTCTAAGGAAGTAGTTATACTGACCCTACAAATACATTTTAAAGACAAATTTGTAATATTTTTGGCGATACATTATCAATACATACAATCTGCCTGAGATCACACATCTACGTGTATTATAGGAAAACAAAATCCAAAGTAGTACTAAACCAGTTTATTTAAAATAAGTACAATATTATTAAAATATTTATCGTCAAATTTTACTCCAGGTCTTCCATCTTAAAACTACAATGCTTTCTACTATAAACTGTGGAAGCCAGACTCTGAAACATACATACGTAGATAGGTAAAATACATAACTTTTTTCCACCCATCAAAAGGTTTTAGGGAAACATCCATTGATGAGTAATTAAAAAATGTTCATAGGTACTTATATTGTTGTGCTTTACTATATGTCGACATCAATATAAATATCAATGCATAATATGGTACTTAATGCTGGAAGCGCGTTTCTCTCTTTTTGCCAGATGCCATTAGAGGCAGACAAAGCATAAAACTTAACTGAGTAGTACTTAGTTCACTTTTTTCAGATGTCACACCAGATTTTAACAATAGCCATCTTATATTAAAACAAAGGCTACAGAAACTCATTACCGAGAACTCACATCATAAAATATGACGAAAAAAAAAGTCGCCAGGTAATTTACCACCTGAAACAAATCTTAAAGTAACAATTCCACAGGACATGCATTATTCAAGCTTATAAGCCGCTCTATGCTCTATTGGTCAGCCCAGAATCCTGTGACGCTGAGCTCTATACCAGACCGTTGTCCATTGTTCGAGAGATCACCGTGAGACAATTGGGTTTCCAACTATGTCGTCTTTTGTGAGGTTTCCGTTGCTGACGTAATCTTCTTGCCAAGACAAAGGCGGTTCTCTCAATCTACCCACACAATGCTCGTGCGCTGTTCCCGAATAAATGCAACGCGGGTTGCATGGTGCTGAATGACATTGGCCCTTATGGCAGCGAAGGATTAATGACAGGCAATTCGTGGTAGCGCTGTTTTAACCAATTTGCTCGAGTGTTTAGGGTGACTGTCACTTGGACATGGGCTATTTTGTATCGATGGAAAAAGTATTTATATCCACAAAAATTAAATGTTAAATAAGTTAAGTGTTTGGTTAGATAGTTACTTGGAAGAAATCGTTTTGTATAATAAGGTTTGCTCCCAAAATCATTGTCTATTTTTCATTTTACCACGTACAATTTGCAATAAAAATCATTTGGTATTGCAGTTTTTTACAACTAAATATTTACGGAATAAAATAAAATAATTACTAAAATATTTACAACTAAATTATATAAAATAATTGGCTGACTCGACTACTATTTAATACAAAAACAGGCCTTGATTAATTGTGAGTGGAAATTTTACTTTAATTTAAGCGGATTTAGCCTCCAGAGCTCTGTACAACCAAATCATCAAGTTTTCCAACCATCCTGAAATTTCCTCGTATCGCGTGTGAATTAATATGCGAACCTGTGACTGTACTCCGCCGGCTACTTCCCTCCACTCAATATAATCGAGTGTCTATTCAAGCGTGTACGAGACTGCTACTACACTAGAATCAATTTTAGTCCGAATTCCCAAATGTCCAAGTTAATTGATAAAAGCTCTGAGCTATAGAGGGCGCCACTCGAGTACTTCATTCATTCCGGCGATCTCGCTGACTCTAAAGTGAATTTCGTTAATAAATTTCGTACAATGGCCGAATCCTCGAGACTATTAAAACCTGAGCTTCTCAGTAGAGATATCTAGCTTCACTGACAGATCAAGCTAAATTGTATAGTAGGGCAACTAACGTACCCTAATTAGGGTGAAAGAGCTCTATACCATAGAAAATAATTAAGTAATATTTTGAGTGTTTTTATTTCAATTCAGTTAATATGGAAAATAAATAAGAATAAATATATTTTACAATTACTGTTAAAAATATAAAATGTATTTATAAATTGTAATGAATGGTAAAAAATATTGTGGTAGATAAACCTTTTTTTAATAGGTCTCAAAAAAGGAAGAATTTTCAATTTTTGACTTTTTTTGCTGGTGAGATTGATGGCTCAAATTTTCTATATCTTTTCTATCATCAGCAACCGACTTCAGACTTCAATTGATTGAGTGATTGAAGTCCGTTCTTTTTTGTCTAAGTAAATCGGCTGAAGATAATGCCCACGGTTCACTTTAAATAAAAAAATACTTACATACTCTAAACTCTGTAGACCTGAATTATTCACAGCATCCTGAATATATACTTTAACAGTAACATAACATAAAACTGTCGTGATGCAGTTACCTACGTCGAAAGACTCTATCTCTCAAGAGACGTAAAGTGACTGACACAAGTGGAAAGAAGGCGCATTAAGTAGAGCGTAACACAGACCACCAAGCCTCACGTGACAAGACTTGAGTCACACTTGAGAGACACAGTTTGTCACGTTCATACCCCTACCCCAAGAAAAGTGAACGTCCTACATCACGTTGCGTCGTATCACACGAAAATCGCACGCTCTTGTTACGACGGCCGTTTGCCTCGGAGAAACGTGGTAACGTTTTATATCAAAACAATCACAAGTCGCGCAGCTTTCTCCAAATGAAAAATGCTTTCTTCCTTTTTTTTTTGCCCCCAACATTTTCCGACGAGATTTTTTTCATTTTTCATCCACGTGCACTTGTGGCAAAGGAGATTAGGTTCTTTATTATGCGAAAGCACTGGCACAAATAGGGAGATCAAAGAGTCCTTCGATCGTCCCCCGCGTAGGTGAAGCTTACGTCTCAATAAAGTTATTTTGTATCACCTGTAGGGAAAAAAATGTTACAACATGCCAACCAAGAAACGCTTGGGGAAATATTTTCTCCCTTCGTTATTTGAACTCTCGGGATAAAATAGGAGGCAACCGAAATATAACTTAGGTACTTTCATATTTATGCTTAAGCCATCTAGAAATGAACGCGGTATTACCCGCGCGGTACTTTCTGTTTTTGATATGCACTTCGTATGAAGGTGTTAAACATTCCAGATCAGGTAGTACCTGCAATCGTATCTTCTCTTCCGAGTACTACCTAATTAGTTACCTAATTAGGTAGCTAAGTATTCTGTTGACTACGAAGCTTGTTGTGGATGAATGTTACCTATAATATTAATTTAAGAGGGAGAGAGTCATGAAATATTTTGGATCGGTCGAGTACATTTTCAAAAGTAAAAGTAATACTAAGGGATATACGGAGTACTACAGAGATTATTGGCCTGAGAGCTGGCCAATATTAAGGGGAATAGATGATAGGTCGACGGAGAAATTAGTAGGTTGGTTATATGACGTATCCTAAGTATTCAAACAAAAATACCGTAAATATGTGATCTTATATTTCTTTGTTTTGTGATATGCAAGGATTTCCGTAGAATGCGTACCACATGGCATACCAAACTATAATCGTAATCGAAATACGTACGTTTATTGCGCTGTATTGAGTCAAAAACTTTAACCAACGACACCTGTTTCCTGCGCAGTACAGTCTGAAGGTCTTCAAGTCGCGGGTGAATAGGTACCTAATGAACAAGTGTGCTCCATCGTAGACCACATCGCTGCTTAACATCAGGCAGGATGGTGGTCAAACGCTTGTTCACAGTGAAAAAAAACCTGCTACGACGGACTATGTACAATTGATATATTTTATTTAAAATTGTGTTATTACGTAAGTGACATATCTTAAGTAGTAATAAATATTATTTAAACCTTAAAAACCATTTTACGTCCTTACAAGTTGTCCAACGAAAGCCTAACTAACTCTAGTGACCAAGAATGACGTCTCCGAAGGTTCTGTCTGATATATCTGAGATCAGGGTACGTCTATGATATTATATATCATCATCATCAGGCACGTGACGTCCACTGCTGGATGAGGGCCTCCCCAATGATATACATGATAATTTGGGTGAAATGCCAATAATCGCCACTCTTAGCAGGCGGGTTGGCAATTGCAGTAATGCTGTGGTTTAAGTCACAGAAAGTGATATTGCCCGTCCTCTAAAGAATTCCCTCGGTCGCCTCTTATGGCCACCACGACGGGAAATGTTGGGCTGGGGTGGTGACACATGTGTTGTATTCACCGTTACCACTTGGCGAATATGATATACATATGTATGGTGCAGTTTACTTTATGTAAACACCAGTGGCGTGCACACCATATAGGCAAAAAGACACTGCCTACCTTAGTATTGTAGCTTCCGGACCTAATAATAGAGTTATTGCTAGATCTTTTTTTGTTATACTCACGACAGAGGCTAACGAAGATCATTTGTTTTGTGGATGAGTAGATAGGTTACCTATATTTCGTAAATACAAGTTACCTATACATATATAGGTGTCAATCCTTGAGGATCACTTGTCGTAAAAGCCAGTGCACGTAAACACACACACTATGTAAACAGGACACAACCGTTTCAATTCTATGCGATATATTTTAACGTGGTTTTAACTGAACGCGCGTGTTGAAAATATCTTCCATTCTAACTCATCTGTTTCATAACGAGCGACGTCACGCGGCGCGGCGGTGGCGGCGGGAGATAAAACGCGGAAAGTGTCAAGTCAGCTGGCAGTGTGGCGCGGCAGACTAACGACCCACTCGCCCCGACGCAACGCGCCCTGGCCCCGTCTACTGTCAATGTAAACGAGGCACGCTCCAACGGCCGCGTCAAATGATTTGGAACTAATCGTAGAACCAACCGTAACGATCACTGTTCAAGTTTTCTAACTGGCGGTGACTTCATTTTGGAATGTTATTTGTTTCGTGTGTTTATGGAGTTACCGTTAGATGTAATGGTGTGTGTGTGTGTTGAATGGTGTGTCTTATCTATGGACTGTAAGAAAAAATATTACAAAACAGACAAATATGAGTTAAGGACCGTTACTTATTTAGTGCCTTGCTACGATTTGAGCGTGTCTGAAAAGTGCTAGGAACCTCGTCCTGCACGTTGCCTTAGACCGAAGTAACCCAGGCCCTTAGTCCTTTTAGGTGGTTTCATCTGTTGAGCTATGTTCAAAATGTCTTTATTGTTATAATTAATAGCCTATTGGACCCCACTGCATTGCAAAGGCCTCTCTCCGCTCCCGATTTTGCGCTGATCTTTTTTTTTTTTTTAATCACTATGAACAAGCGTTTCACCACCATCCTGCCTGATGTTAAGCAGCGATGTTTGTCTTAATATTTTATTTTTGTATTAAGAATATTAATATTTTAAACATAGCTCAACATTTTGATCTATGTTATTTTCCATTATTTCTTGGGTGCTTCAATGAGTAGATTGTAACATTCCAATTAAAATGTAGAGACAGACAATGAGAGAAGGGAATAAGATCTTCATTGGCAACTGTTTACAAAACAAAGTTACATAAGAAAAGATCTTCCCTACTAATTAGCTATATAAATATTTTTCACAACAACACACACATCGCCTTCATTCCATGTTAAGTAGCTAAAGCACTTGTGTTATGGTATTTAGACAACGAAATATACTTACTAAAATACATTTTTTAAATACATACTTACATAAATAAAACACCCAGACAAGTCCAACATCTACTTAAAAGCTTATCACCTAAGTACCTGTCAGCTGTGGTGTTCGAACCCATGACCTTAGATGAATAGAGGCATACGTGCTGACCACTACACCAACAGGCCCATCGCTATAAAGTTAAAATGTCTGTTCTTTACATTGTAGAAGTAATAAATAGCGACACAGCTGCATACTACTGCTATTTTCTCCCTCACGGTGCGCATATCAATTAATAAATAGTAGAAATGACTTTAAAAACGGTTTTATTTAAGAACTAACTGTATCGCTTTCGCTTCATCTACATTCGCATCTTTTCATATATGGGCAAAATAACTTTTGCTAGGTCCGCTAAATTGTATAATTCATAAATCCTCCTATTATTATTTTACTAAATAAAAATAAATATAAAAAAAAATATATTTTAGATATAACGTTGTTTTTCACCAGCTTGAGATTTAACACTACAATGTGAAATTTTGCAAAAGTATTAGTATGTTTTGGTGATGTCGATTAAAATAAACGTAAAACAAAATTTTCAAAAAATATCGCTGTTTTCGCTATAACATTGATATCGAAAATACAACTAGAATTATTATGTCTTTAACATCAATACGCTAACACACACCTTCGTTTTACATTTTTACACACATCAAAATTGTCTAAGGATCAAGAACATTTTTAGCTCTAGAAAAAATCTAATTTATTTAAATCAAATCTAATCTTCTGGATTGGTCTCCTACCCCATGCTTGTATCAATGAATTATCACCACATTTTGAATAAATTATGAATGAATTCAGTTTTTGTAAAATATATTCTTGATTGCAATCTTTTAAAATGTACTTGATCCCTAAACACTTTTGATGTGTGTATCTGCCTTGTTAAGCTCCTGTGGGATAGCATATATTCTATATCACCCTCTGAAAACAAACAACAATAAATAGGTACATCGAGAATTAAAAGCTTCTTGAATACATACTTCTTTTAACAAAAAAAAACACCGTAAGTTCGTGACGCAATAAAAGAGTACGCTGCAAAGTTCCAATAGCAAATGAAAGATAACAAAGTATTTTACAGCCAAAACGGAATGGCCACTGCAAGAATTATTCCCAGTCTCTGTGGGAACTAATGTAATAAATTCAATTGCTAAAATATGTCCTCGCCGTCGCTCGATGCTGCCAAAGAAAGGACCAACGTACTTCCCAAAGTTTCCTGAGTGCAGGGCCGGACTGTACCGTCGGCCAGGGAAATAGTCTACCACACTGAAGAATGAAATTTCATATAAATATCTTGACACTAAGGTTCATTATTCCATGTCGCGTTATGAAAGTTTTACCGTAATGTACTTTTAGTTTCACATGAAGTAACCTTAAGCAATAGAGCATTTTTTGTCTGACTGTATCGACGCCTGAGAGTTAATAGTTATTATACCTATTCTGTGAATAAAAGTTTTATTACTCTGTGCATGATGATGTTTGGAATGTGATAACGATTTGTATACAGGGTGGCTCATTCAAATGATAAATTAAAGTATGTCAAAACAATGCATTTTATTCATTTTCAACATCATGTTTCATAAAGACATTTACAGCTTAAGACCTACACTATCGATATTTAAAAAGAAAAAGTAATAAGTGCAAGTTTATTTTTTCAAAGCAACCGGGTTCGATTCCCGAGCTGAATACAGTACTTTTTTCAAATAAAGTATGAATGCAGTTTTTCTTTTTATCAAAATCTGTGACATGGTTCCTGAGAACAAATCTTCGTATGTCTTATAGTTTCAAACTTTCCCATACTGACCGATTTGAATGAGCCACCCTGTATATTGTGTACAGTACCCGCATGGTCTGTAGAAGTAGGAGTAGGAGAAGAGGAGAGGAAAGGTCACGCGATTAAACTTTACGATTTAATATTGTGTGCAATATCTTCCGGTTATTGCATTGGTATTCGCCGGTAGAGCTAACTAACTAAACTATCCCGTCAGCGGGGTCCATGGGGAATCCGCGGACGTCACCGTCAGTCTAGTCCACAGGAATCTCCTCCATGACAATAATTATAGAGTTGGTCGAGATAACATCCATCAACAACGCACATCAGCCTGCTACGCCGATGCAGAGATAAACGTATGCCTTTTCACCGTAAGTGCGGGATTTTCCCTAATTAGCTCGAGCGATTCGGTAAAGTTTACTGTTCTGACACGCGATAGAAAAGGATGGCAACGCGAGACATGCACGTGAGGAACGCGGAAATAATCAGTCGATTTTAAGTAAAAAGAAGATCTAACACCACAATCACAGTATTGCATATATTTTGATTAGGACCTAGAAATATATAAAAAAACTCGCATGGTTAAATACACTACCGTTAAAATGTCTTAGGTGTACACAACCTCAGACCAAAAACCACTACTCGCAAGCCGCGTAGCACCTTCAATTTGTCTCTTCTCCAGCAAAATGTATGGAGAATGGTGTACTTCTGGATCTAAACTGTCACTTTGAGTACCAAAATAACAGTTTGGATCCAAATATACACTGCTACACAGTAAGGGATAGAAGATATTGTCCATTACTCATTAATTGCTGCGTGTTTTTATATTGTTACCCAGTTTTATTCTAAACGACAGTTCTGTATTGCAAGTCTAGTTATTTTTGGTCTGAGGCTTCTGCTATAATATATTATTATAATAATAAGGCCGAATAACAAGGATAATATATATTTTATTTTCTTTGTTATTCGGCTTTGTTGTATCTAGTAATTTAAGTTAGCATACGCCGTTAATGCATGCTGTGGTAACCTGTAATTAAGTCAACGCTGGCCCATATTTTTGTTTGTTAAGTTTCTGTAATTTTTTTCTCTATAAAAAATAAAATATTTCCTATCAATTTATTTTGAAAACATCGAACAACACAAAAAAAACAAGTTATTTAAAACAAAAAGCTTTATAAAGTGACTATTTGTTAGTAAATACGTGCCTGTTTTCTCCAAACGGAGCAACTTCGTCAGTTGCCGCGCTAAGAGGGAGCTTGTGCAGTCGACCGGACAAAATGGCGATTATTTTTATATTTTTTTTCCCTTTGTCCCGACGCAGTGTGTCGGACCACTGTGTCATCATAATTGGGAATTTATTGCTTTACGTACCTACTTAGTTTTTTAAACGTCCTTTATTTTATAAAAGCCTAGAATACTTTTAGGCGTTGTAATAATTCACGCAAGTTTTTCGCTAAAGAACAAAGATTAATACGCACCTTAATATTTTTTTAAAGGAAAGCTTTATGGTTTTTTTTTCCAATGAGTGCCTTACGACGTCAACTTAGTTGTTGTGAATTTATCTGTAAAGTTGAACATAAATTAATATATATATTTTTTCATTTAACATCTGTCGTTGTTACTGTTTTGATTTGACAAACAAACACCCATCTAAACCTTCGCCTTCATTATAATTATAGGATAGAAAAGCTTGAAGAAACTCTGCTGCCCTCCTATTTCGGTTTAAATATGGTCATGAAATTGATTACCCACATCTTTATAAATGAACTAGCTGATCCGGAAAATGTTTAGCCCATATACATATATTGCTCACAGTGTTCCCTTTTTTTGTTAACGGGAGGAGGGGAATCCCTTCGGATACCCCATCGTCTGCGGGGGAGATGACGGGTATATGTGGTGTGGCCACTAAAAACCCCCTGTGACTTCCCCGCGCGATGATCACAGTGTGCTATTATATGTATGTATTATTCATATAGAAGGGCAGCAGCACTCTCTGTGAGTTAAACCACAACACCACTGCGACCGCCTACCAATCGTGGCGATGATTGGCATTTCTCCCCAAATGAAGGTAACCATTCCGGGCGGCCTTCGTCCAACAGTGGACGTTATGTGGCTGATGATGATGATGCATATAAATCCTGTAAAACTACTCTATCTACTAAAGATAAAACCGCATTAAAATCCGTAGCTGAAACTATCAAAGATAGGTACGTAGGGAGAGCGTAGGACAAACAGCGAGTGTAGATTTTGAAATGTATTGAAAAAAGAGAAACAAAGCTACACACATCAAAAGTGTCTAAGGATCAAGAACATGTTTAGCTCTAAAAAAAATCTAATTTATTTAAATCAAATCTAATCTTCTGGATTGCTCTCCAACCTAATTCCCCATGACGGTATCAATGACTTATCTCCACATTTTGAATAAATTATGAATGAATTCAGTTTTTGTAAAATATATTCTTGTCGTCCTCGTCGTGTCCCCCGCAGATGATGGGGAATCCGAAGCGATTCTCCCACCGGCAAAAAAAAGCTTCTACTAATTAATGGTTCTGTTGTGCTGTGGGTTTACCAAGTGTCTCTGACAACCCCGCTTTCAGATTAAAAAGCGTGAAGTATATTTTTTTACCCACAACCATAACGGAACAGCAATAAGACCCTAATATTTGTACAGTTAAGTACAAGAAATCAAAGTCTAGAATTCAAAGGTATTTATTTACATATGTCCTAAGGTAGGTAATATGCGTCAAGTCAATTTCACTTTCTCATTACTCAGCCGCGTCATATATGTAATAATATCTCAGTATTCATAATTAATTCAGTAGTAATCACGGCGAGATTAATATCAGCGACATCTGGTAATATATTTAATAAGTCAAATCAAAGTAATTGATCCATTTTCTAAGTACATTTTGAGTGATTGTATGGTTTTAATCATACTGAGTTTCGTCATCTTCTCCAAAAGAGAGATTAATTGCCTCGTCTCTATAGTAAGTACTATTGTCTAGTATCGTTTATGGTATTACTGATACTAACGTGTAGCGCCAGTACCATAAAATACTTTTAAACATAGACTTAATGCAAAGACAAACCTTTCCATGTAACAAAATATTTCAACATTTCTTGACAACACAATCAGAGGCCGTTATTAAACATTAAAATATCTTAAAAAACTATAAAACAATTTTAACTAACTAATAGACTACATATTCTACCACCACCCCACTCCACCCAACTTTTCCCGTCGTGGGAGTCGTAAGAGGCGACTGAAGGAACTCTTCAGAGGACAGGCAGCAGCGACCTCTGTAAGTTAAACCACAACACCACTGCGATGGCCAAGCATGACAATTATTGGCATATCCGCCCAAATTACGAAAATCGTTGGGGTAGGCCCTCGTCGATGATGAACCAATATTCACAGTCTAACGGGCGAACAAATTAGAAAGTACGTGGTTCGCGACATGCCATAGGAAGGTCGCTTTTGTACACCGTGTATTGGAATAACTACACCTTTTAAACCTTCCCTATCCCCCCCATCAAAATTAGCGAAATCGATCCAGCCGTTTTAGCGGGACTAACGCACATCAATTATATAGATTTAAAATAGAAGTATCAACACTTATGCCAGCCTATATATAGACGTCTTACTTTACAGACTTAAGCCCGTTTTCACAACTCTTAAATTTTAAGGGACCCAGTTTTAAAGGTTACCTAAAAATTCGATTTCACCAGCATTTAGTCTCCTTAGGCATTTAGATATTACCTAAATGCTTAGAAAGCCACCTAATTTACGTAGGATTCTGTAAAAGAAACCTCAAATTATAAATATAACATGAATGCTCGAGAGATACCGTCAAGGCCTGCCGGAATTAATATTCTAAAAGACTGACTGAAATATGATTACCCTCCCATTTTAAAGCAACGGGAAGTCTTACGGTCTAACTCTCCTACTTCTGTATCATAAAGCCATAATATTGTCAAAAATTCTAAACATTTTATTGTAGTAGCACACCAAGACCATCTCATATTTATTGCATCTGGAAGAGAGCTTTGAAAATGCAAAATAAAATAAAATTCTCTGTGGTAGGTATTTAATAACGGCACGACGTGATCGGACCCATTTATACAAAGAGGTGAGAATATTCAACGGGACGAAATTAAACTCCATCTCAATATTCTAAGAAGCGTTGAATAGATAATCAAAAACGTGTCTATGGTGAGGTATTTCCTACCTTGCCCTGTAAACTCTTGTACCATAGATAATTTGGGGCTTTATTACAAAACTTGTGTTTGTATGCGATGCAATTATCGCCACCGTTTACGACCGCTCTGTGAGAAACAAAAAAAAACCACTGCCTGCCAAGCGCCTATTGGTCATATTGGCATTTCCTCACAAATGACCATGATCATTTGGAGGAGGACCTCGTCCAGCAGAGGTTTTCATGTGACTGATGATGATGATGTGTCTATGGTGGACCAAAAATCTGGTATACTGGATCTCGGCTTATGGTTGAAAGTCATATAAATATCATTAGACATTAAGGTTCATTTGTTACTTAATACAACATAGTAAAGAGTATCTTATTGATGTTTTAGTGACACAGGAAGTGTCATCTAAACTGTTAGGCCACTTTCTTGGTCGAATTTACATGTCAACTGCAGATAGTAAGATTACTCCGATCATGAGCGCCAGCAGATCAGTGGAATCGATTACAAAAATTGACATCGAACGTCGAATAACATAACCTAACATTATACTAAAATAAATAATAACCTTGTCTAATAGTGCGGCATTTTATATATATGACAGGCCGGCGCTACATATATTGAGATACATTATATTACGTCCACCTTCAGTATCCTAAGAATTTCATACGGTTCATCTCCGTTTATAAAACTATTATTATTGCCTTTGTTCATCACACACGCTAGGATCTAAAACGATTTGTCAAATCGATCCTTAGTTTTACAGCTCATTTAATGCAAACCATCAAAACTTTCCTCTTTATATGATTACTAGTCGACGGCCCCCAATTTCATCAGCGCAGTTTCAGTATTAAGGTAGACCTTATGGATTTATGGTGAATCTATTCACCATCCAGTTTTAGAACCATAAATCCAAAATTAACGTTTCTCTCACATAAACTTATTTTTTCCCTGTTAGGGTATGAATTTGAAAAATTCTTTCTTATCTCACGTAAATTATCATAAAATGAGCCCTATGCAAAATTTCAGCTTTTTAGGGTCAAAGAATTGGGCTGTCAGTTATGAATAAATCAGTTAGGACTTTTGAGTTTTATATAAAACTAGCTGACCCGGCAAACGTTGTTTTGCCAATATAGATTATTCACAGTGTTACTCTACTGTTATGCATGTATTATACATATAAACCTTCCTCAAGAATCACTCTATCTACAAAAGAAAACCGCATCAAACTCCGTTCCGTAGTCTTAAAGATTTAAGTATACATAGGGACAGACAGTGGGAGGTGACTTTGTTGTATACAATGTAATTTATTTTTATCGTTAATAACAAGCGTTTGACCACCATCCTGCCTGATGTTAAGTAGCGATGTGGTCTACGATGAAGCACACTTGTTCATTAGGTAGCTATTCACCCCAGTGCAGTGACTTGAAGACCTTCAGATTGTACTGCGCAGGAAACACAGACTCCGGCAAGTCATTCCACATCCTGGCGCACTATTATCAAAGCCACCTAATTTAAGTCGTGCTGTAGTCGTGTGTGTCGTAGTGTCTCACTATGAAAGTAGACGCGAACCGTTTGATTCGCATAAATGGTAAATCCACCTGGTATGGATGACGTATTGTAAAAACGCGATGGGGGTATTAGGTTATGCAACTCCGTAGCACACTCTCCGAATAATCTAAATGTAATGATACGTGATAAACGGTGTTATATGAATCAATGCCTAGTTTTAGACGAAAAACACGTAATAAACAAAAACGACGACGTCATTCGCAGCTTACTAATAACAATATCTTATTGGAAGGTCCCTTTATTTGCAATCCGGTTAACCGGAGACGGATATTGCTCACGAAATGGCTTTTCTTCGAAAAGAAATTTCGTTAGTCCCGTGTCTCGGTTCAATTTTTGTAACTCGTAAACCCCAAAGATTTAGTGTCTGTCCGGAGTTTTTTAACGAGAGTCGGCGAGTCGGGACCTCCTTTCGTAGGACATGTAAAAATTGCACTATGTCTGATATAGCAGCCAATCAGAGAGCGTATTTAGTTTTTGTTGCGTCTTCCTTGACCCACATGCTAGGGCTCTGCTCACCCCGCTGCGGGAACCCATCAAGACCACTTACGTACTGATGCATTTTGAGACTTACAAATTGAAATATAATGCAGTGATATTCGCTGAAAGAACTTACTTATCGATATAATATGTATATTGCGTGCCCGTTGGTGCAGTGTTCAGCATGTCTGCCTCGAATCCGTCGATAAGTTCATGGGTTCGATTCTCACCACTGACAGGTACTTAGGCGAGGAGCTTTTAAAAGTACTTGTTGGATGTTTCTGTGTGTTTTATTTATATTATGTAAATATGTATTAAAAAGGAATATAGTATTTATCTCTGAATCTCAAAACAGAAGTGTTTTAGCGGTGGAAACATGGGATGAAGGCAATGTGTGTGTTGCTGTAAAATATTTCATATTTATATTTTATTTATTTAGGACAACCAACAAGTCATACACAGAGAAAAAGATTTACAGAAACATAACAAAAAAAAACATAGGCGAGCGTTGACTTAATTACAGGTTGCTACAGCGTACATATTTATTTGATATATGTTTATCGCTTGGTATTAGGAGGGTTGACGGAATCCGGAACACCACGCTGCGCTCTTAAACCCAAATAATAGATGTTGGAACAGCGACCGCTAAGCTGAAGTGGAAGTGGGCTGGTCATGTCAGTCGAATGGACTCTGATTGTTGGGCGAAAGCCGCAACGGATTAGATGTCCACCGACGGACGCCGCAGACGGGGCCGACCCAGGCGGAGATGGCGGGACGATCTGGATCGATACCTACCGGAATGGCAGAAGGTGATCCGAAATAGAGAGGAGTGGAAGACTTGGGAGGAGGCCTTTGCCCAGCAGTGGGAAACAAGTCAGACTACGTGAAAAAAAAACCTCGCAATTTTTGGGTTGATAAAGCCAAATTGCACATTATAAAGACATGATTTTAATACATGCCGAAAACGTTATGATATAAAAAATACCACGACCGAATTTTATTTCGGAAAAAATACTCTCAACGGATGTTCCGTTTTTATACTGATGCATAAAATAATCACATTATGAATGTGCCGCTCCACGCAGCGCTCGATACCAATTCAACGTAACGTTATTATTGATGTATTTTGGGACGAAATTGTCAATACACATCACGCCTTTATATTCTTGAATGGTGTGGGCAGAGGCATTTGTAAAACCCACGGTTCAACAAAAGTATTTCACCCAATGTGATAGTGTGTGAGTCTAACGGCATTATATGGTTCATAAAACATGTGATATGGCGCGTCACAATGTTTTTCTGTGCCATATGAGTTTTGCGGACCGTGCATAGGCTCTAAAAAAAGACTAGTGCAACGGGTCTAAAACCCAACATCATCAGTCCACTTCTAGAGCAAGGCCTGTCCAATAACACGCCACTGTGATTTGCTTTCGGCTTCTCGCATCCAGCTTCTGCAAGCCATATTGCGCAGATCACCAGCCCACCTTCCCTGAGGGCGTCCTACACTCTGTTTACTGAGACGCGGTCTCCACTCGAGAACGCGTTTACTCCATCGGCCATCTGTGCTGCGGCTAATATAATGGGCCGCTGCCACTTCACCTTGCTATTTCGACTCAAAACCAATCTCAAAGTCATCGAATTCATCAAAAAGTAAATATTTTTACCCTGCCACTACAGTGCATTCAATATAATTATTCAAAGTGATTTCACAGCTAATAATATATAGTCTAAAATATGTATGTATGTATGTATAGTCTAAAAAGGAAAGAAAGAGATAATGCACGAGTATTTTTATGAAAACACTGAATGACCGAATAGACTTTAGATGCGCTGCTTTCAATTAAGTTTTAATTCAACTATAATTTGTTCGACTGACTATGACTTATATTATTATGGACTTTTTGATAATAATGAGCTATTATGAACAATACATTAGAGAATTATCGAAATTATTTCGCTCACACTTATTTTCAGTATTCACATACCCAGCAAAGGGTTAAGCTAGATATTTGTACTAAAACAGGAAAATACAGACTCTTCTAATATTGTCATGTAAGTGCAAGCCAAAAACATTGATATTTGACATTATTGAATCTATGAAACAACGCAATAATCCACTGTGAGATTAAAAAAAGAGTGAACCGTTTACGACCATTCGTCCAGGAATTTAATATTTCCATAAACTAAATTTAGTCAGTCGCCATGACTCTCCTGGTTTAGTCGTGCCCTCGACGTTAACGAGTGCGTCGCGAAACTGCACACCAATTGCATTCGAAACGTCATCCCGTTTGGGTATTTGGAACGCAACAATGCGCCGTTCCAATAAAACGCCAATTCAAATACGCGACAATAAAAAGCGTTGCTCGCAAGCTACAGTAGCCGGAGTCGAACGAGTATTATATTGAGGCGAGTTCAACAGGAGACAATAACCAAAGAAGCCAAGCGACAAAACGGCGCGATCGCTCCGGAACAATACGCTTTGTGCCACTCCAATCTCAAAAGGATGTTCGAATGTATTGAACTCGGGTGGATCTCCTCGCACCGTGCCATTCAATGGAATCCCGCTGAAATTCCTCACGAAATTCTCACATAATCCAACGCTCAGGGAGCCATTGTTAAGGAAAATATCGACGGATCGTCTCCACGGACTACGCGTAGCGGCTACGAGACACGCGGCTACGTCGTAGTCGTTGCTACGGCTGGACGGACGATTTCACGTCAACATTTTTCATAAAATTATGAACGTTATGTTATTAAAATTTAACAAAGAATTTTTTATCTTTTGACTCTATGACTCAATTACTCTACGACTCAGAAAACACTTTTACTGGAAAGTACAGAAAAATAAAGCTTTTTATTGCTGATGCAAGTATTAAACGTATGAAACGTATGGGCAAAATCACGATCGGCCTCCGAACCATGAGAGCTTATAGTAATATTGTTCTCGTTGTGTGAGAGGGATAGCGCTAGATGAGTAGTATAACACTGTCACTGTCACACGGCTTAAATAATACTACTTTTAGATATCATGGTGTTGGGCCGGTGTGATATATTATTATGATAATAATAATGATAACTGATGTCTGATATGACACACGCATAAGTTATTTATTATCTAACCAGTAGTGAACATCATTGTTTAAAAACTAATTCTAAATATTTAAAAGGAAAAGCTGACTGACTGACTGACTGACATATCAACGCACAGCCCAAACGGCTTAACTTAGGCACTTTAAATTTGGAACGGACGCAGCTCAGGTAGTAGTAGTGCACTAAGAAAGGGATTCCAGAAATTCCCACGGAAACGGGAATTATCGGGAAAATACTTTTGTATGAAAAATCTTAACCGCTCAAGTTAGACGCTTGAAATTTGGGATGCAGGTACTACTAAACTACGCGAATGAAATCGCGGGCCGTCCACTAGTACAGTATGTTTTGTTTGTGAAATATAAACTAGCTGCTCTCGAGCCAACAAAGCTAAAAGTCATGAACGGACTCGGTGTGCCGGCGTCAAGTACTGCTGCGGATACATTTTACAACGATGTATTTATGCAAATTTGTTCCTTAGTGCTGTGAAATACAGAACTAAAAAGCGATGATTGTAAACTTGGTGCTCTTTGGCGGTTTGGTTTATAGTTCAGATCAACTTTAAATAGACTAGAATTTAATCCAAAATATTCGAATTATTATTATGACGTTTTCTTTTTAGTTACCTATATTCAATGTCCTGACGAATCTATCTAATACTTCATGGTTTAAGAAAACGTGCACTGACATTATATTAAAAACTAGTGGACGCCCAGCGATTTCATTCGCGTAATTTCAGTTCTTCATACAAACTATAACGCCTTCTATGTAGCGACGCGACGAACAGGATCGGGGTAAAAAGTATCCTATGTCCGTCTCCCGGTTATAAGCTACCTCCCCACCAATTTTCAACCAAATCGGTTCAGCCGTTCTTGAGTTATAAATGGAGTAACTAACACGACTTTCTTTAATATATATAGATTTGAAACGGGTATAACGGCACGATAATTAACAAAAGACAAGCACGTGACGGCACATATACCTGTGTCGAAACGTCGGGCAAACAACGGAGGTAAGCTGAATACCTATCTTTAGTTAATTTTCCCGGTTTAAACTTCTATCTAATACCTATCTGACGGGCCCGTTGGTGTAGTGACGGGCCCGTTGGTGTAGTGTAT
>SJJU01007473.1:0-31391 GCA_012932125.1 Conopomorpha cramerella
TATATTTAATTCCGTGTCACTCCTGTATTTTACCCTTTCTTCGTTGGTTTTAGACACTTTTGGTTTTAGAATCTTGTATTGTCATAATAATATGTGGTATTATTTTTTAAATCTGATGAAATGTGGTAGGCCGGATATAAATAATTTAATTAATATGTAATTTAATTTATAGTAAAACCATTTAATAATCTATACTAATATTATAAAGCTGAAGAGTTTGTTTGTTTGTTTGAACGCGCTAATCTCAGGAACTACTGGTTCGAATTGCATATCCCCAGCAAATGATCATGGAAATCATTTGGGGAGGCACTCGTTCAGCAGTGGCCGTCATGTGGCTCATGATGATACAAAAACAAGAATCGATTGGCTTACAATGAAAGTGTTTTTCACACTTTGTCACATGCCAAATGACGTTTTTTTGTAACCGACTTCAAAAAAGGAGGAGGTTCTCAATTCGTCTGTATTTTTTATGTTTGTTACCTCAGAACTTTCGCCTGCGTGAACCGATTGGAATGCTTTTTCTTATTTGAAAGCTTCGCATTTGCTTTGGTAAATTTGGTTCAGTTCCGACAATGGCATCCATGAGAAAACCACATATATGTCAAATTTTACTGGTTGAAGTAGGTTATTTTTTCTTTAAGTTATATTAAACAAGAAAAAATACAGGAAGCGTGACATAACAGCCAATCACAGTGCGTGTTTATTGTATGTCTTGTCTATGTTGACGTGCGTGCTAGGCCTTCAGGATTCTCACATTTATCGTCGCACGACCTTTTAGGATTTGTGAAATAATAAATACCTAATAAATCGGTATAATAGATACAAATGCTTGTACGGAGCTAGATCCTGTAACGTATGGGCGGGCGGGCGCTGTATGCCGCGTCACGTCTGTTTTTTATGGTGATGGGCGATTTCCTGAACAACCGGTCGGCTCTTTATACGTCTGAACGCGTTAGACAATATTGAAATATAAAAAGATACAAGTGTTTATTAAGTTAGGTAAAGGTTAGTATTTTTTTTTTGTGTTCCGTATTGACACCTAATAATAAAAATAAATAAATATGGTACCTATGTGGTAAATATGGTTGCCTTCACCACATGTTAAAGCGCTAAAAAAGCACTTGTGTTCTGGAATTCAGACAACGAAATATACTTACTTCAATACATTTTTATTTCTTTTAATTACATACTTATATAAATAAAACGCCCAGACACATCCCACAAGTACTAAAAAACTCATCACCTAAGTACCTGTCAGCGGTGGGAATCGAACCCACGACCTTACGGTGCAGAGGCAGACATGCTGACCACTTATACACTAACGGGCCCGTCGCATCTACTGAAATACATTCTGAAAAGTTTACAGAAACAGTAGACTTCTACTTTAATACGTATTCCCAACTTATCTTGTACCTATATAAAAAATATTGAAAAATGTTTAGTTAAATAAATACCTTGAATTGAATTCCAAAAAACCACAAGTAATAAATAAAGAAGACGTAAACAGAACCGACCATTGATTCGCTAAGCAGTATTGATACGTATCAGCCGTGGATCAGGCAAGCCGCGGGGGGCTCCAAACATCTCACCGGGAGACTGAAGGAAACTATGCTATGCCACCTCCGAAATACGAGGACAGCAATGTTTCTGTAGACGTAAACAATCTTGCAGTGCTTTCGATACAGATAGATTAATAAGAGCTGGCATCTTAACACATTGACACTGTGTACTGCGCACGTGCCAACTCTTACTAATCGATCTGTACTACGTGAAAAAATAATATATAATCTTGTACAACGTTAATGAAAAAAACCTTGCCATCATTACATACCTATTTTTTGTCTTGCTTTCATGAGCTTTAATGAGCAAGACAAAAAAAACAAATCTAAAAAATATTATTACAAGTATTTTTTGTCGTCCTTAAATTCTTCTTCGGATTTTGAGCGTGCTGTTGTTTGCTATGTTTTTTGGTAAACTATAAAGTACTAATTAAGTGCCCGACAAACATTTCTTTTGCCATAGAAATCTTTGTACTCTGTTTATTCGAAGAAATACAGCTGATAACAACGAAAATTCATGATTATTCACCTTTTAAACATTCTCGGGACTTTCATAAATAATTAAGGACCAACATTAGCCAAATCGGCAGAGCCGTTCTCGAATTGTTGTTGTAGTTAGACTAAGGAATAGCAAATAAAATTTTGTCACAGTTGACCCGGCAATCGTTATTTTGCCAATATACGTTTTAGCAATGTTTTCCTTCTATTATATGCACGTATTATATAATACGTATAAACATTCCTCAAGATCACATTATTTACTAAAGAAAACCGCATCAAAACCCGTTGCAAATTTTAAAGATCTAATCATACATAGGGATAGACAGCGGGAGGCGACTTTGTTCTATACTATACTATATAATGATGAAGAGCGTATTTACTTGATAAGTATAATTTTACAAGAATGGGTTTCAGAGGGTTAGTATCCATAACCTCTCGATTGTAAATTGAGTAACTCAACCACTATGTTACAATCCCTTTACTAATCGGACGATACGATATACACGTATTTCTTCAAAATGTGACTGAATTTAAAGAAACTTTTTTCTTACTGAGCGTAAAGTTATTGCCTAGATACCAGAGTAAACTACAGGTTGTTTACCATCCATCATACACATAAACTTAGCACTCTCGTAATCCAGAATCCGGATAAACAAAGCGAACGGCCATCAAAGAGACATCAACTAAACACATTTGGCTAAGCGAACGGTCGTTCATAATACCTTACTAGACACATCAACACCTCCATTCTTAAAACATCACTGAGCCACTTAAACAACAAAAATGTATTAACAAAAAGCTCAGCGTCGACCGATTAACGTTAAGGCCAAAATTACCTCAATACCTCTCCTACTACAATCCACCTCAAATGGAACATTTCAAGAATAAATGTTTATTACAAACAAGACTATGCGATCGAGAACTTCTTACATATACAAAATCTATGCAATGAAAGGTCAAGTTAAACTTGTCGGTACGTCCAAGTGATACGCAACTTAGTAGCATATATCACTTAGTTGAATCTTAGAACTTTACCTGTGAGGGGTCCGTTTATTGAACTATAAATTTTCAGTTACAAGGCAGGTTTGTTGTGTACGTTTGTTCCGGGGGTACGAACTGACAATGTAGAGTTGATTTATTATAATACTAGTTTAGATATCTGTACGTTTCTTTTCTATTTAAGTTTTGTTACTGTTAAATTGTAAGTAAGGCCAATCCGTAGCGTATTTACGCTTCAATGGAGAAAGAAGCTTTAAATGTATAGTCACTTTATATTTTAATGGATGAGTAGAACAACAGTGAGGTTTCGGGTAGACTTCGTTACTCTTATTGGTACATTAAAATTTATAGTCTACTAGCTGTCCCGGCAAACATTTGTTTTGCCATAATAAGTTGCCTTTGTACCCCGTGTATTGGGAGAAATACAACTGGGAGATCCATAATAAATAGATAGTAGCCGATTCTCATACCTACTGAATACGCATATGAAATTTGGTAAAAATCGGTAAAGCCGTTTCGGAGGAGTATGGCAACGAAAACTGTGACACGAGAATTTTATATATTAGATTTAATAGCGTTTTTATAAAATAGTGCAAACAGTACGTTTCGTTTTTCGTTCGTTTTTTTTTATAAATTCCGAAGCTCCGTTTCATATTGACCTCGGAAAAAATCAGCATCGCCTTCGCGAAAAACATTTATTTCTAGTAGTTTACTTTAACATTTTATTTCTGAAACAAAAAAGTATTAGTACCCATCATTTAAAAAAATAAGTGGAAAACATGTTTCTCATTTTTTAATGTTTACCTCTTGGCATAAATAATGGAAAAGCGCAGAAAAAAAAGTTAATGTTTCCGCCCGGGATCGAACCGGGGGCCTTCTGCGTGTTAGGCAGATGTGATAACCGCTACACCACGGAAACTGATGCCATGCAAAGCGAAAGTTGTCCATTGAATCGATATAATGTATTTATCTCTGAAGCATTATGCAACCTTTGTTAATAAAACCAGTTATACATTTTTTGCTACTGGATATGTGTAAATCTATTATATAAAAATCAAAGCCACTTTTCGTTGTCATTCCATAACTTTGGAACGGGTGGACCGATTTCCTTAATTCTTCTTTTGTTGTGCTTATTAATGACAGCAGAAGGTTCTTATGAAAGAAAAAATGACATCCACAGCTGAGCACAGGCCACCCTAGATATTCATATTAATAGTAAGACAGGACAACGTCTGTCGAATCCACTAGTTATATATAAATTGGTGGACCAAGTCTACTCTGCAAATTCGATCGCAATTTAATCGTTGTTGCACTGCACAACGACAAAGATATTATTATGCCTTGCACTGCGTCTTTTGTTTATTAAATTACACATTTTACTGTAACAAAAGCAGTAGTGCATTGAATTTGTACAACTTGACCAACTTTTTTAAATACCTATCACATAATAACTTTACTTATACAAATGATTGCTATAATGAAATTCGAAAAAGAAAATTAATACACTTCACGCCTTTTAATCCCAAAGCGGGGTAGGCAGAGGCACTTGCTTAGTAAGTAAATGCCCACGGTACACCAAGCGTATTTAACCCAACGTGACAGGGGGTGAACCCATCGCCGTTATAGGGTTCACACACTTTGTGGTGTGTGGGTTTCATCACGATGTTGTCATTCACCGTAGGAGCCTTGCGTTGCGTACATAGGCTCTGAAAAATAGTCCCATTGGTACACGTCCAGTAGCCGGACTCGAACCCACGACCTCCCGGTTGCAAGTCGAGTATCCGACCAACTGGACCACAGACGAACTGAAATTCGAAAAGTAAAGTTATTGAGACATTCGATTGAAATCGATTCAAAATTCCTTCATTTCATTGATTTTTTTTTTTAATATTAGAATTGTGACCTTGAGAGGTCAAAACAACCGTGCTATCTCATTCTAAAGCTTACTAGCTGACAGAAACAATGCTAGAGTCAGGTCTGATTTGAGATAGCCTGCGTATTCTATGAAGGCCACAAATGTTTTGTTCTTATAATCTGTGACGTCAGTTTATAGCCCACAGACAGGTGTATTATGTTTCTCATTGATAATTATTTATTTATGCTTTTTAATATAGATAAAGTACTTCAGGTTTGCCACGTTATCACTATCACAAATACCTCACAATGTATCTCTCTACAATAGCAACATTTTTAGGCACAAAGTTATCTACCTGTGAAAATAATGTTGTACATAAATATTCTAATACAAAAATAATTAAGTAACTAATTTATAAATAGGTAATATTCAATTATGTACGGCATAATAAATTTTCTCTTCGGTTCAACTTCTATAATTGCCAATTGTTCAGTCAATTTATGCACAATGGGAATTTGACGTAACAAAAAATCTACATACATACATACATAAAAGGTAAATAATCTAAGTATATTATTTCAATATCTTATATGTACAGATACATCTGGCAACATAATATTATTATTATTATGATTCGTTGGACTTTAATGGGCTGATAATGATTGTAAAGTCTCTAGACTACACTTGCATATAAGAAATCACAAAATAAGTGTTTGTGTTCTTTGTTTGATCGGTATCTGTTTCAATATTAATAATATGATGTATGTAGGTTTTATTTAATAAGAATTACACATTTACCTCTAATTATTTAGTAATAGCTTATTATCAACAAAAAAAATACTGTTTCCGCCCGGGATCGAACCGGGGGCCTTCTGCGTGTTAGGCAGATGTGATAACCGCTACACCACGGAAACAACGTGTCGGTACAGATATAAATTCGGTACACATTCACACGCGCACTTATCGGTGAAAGTCTGCGCACGCGCCGATTCACCTTAATTTCGTCGCGTTGCCTCGGGGTCTATTTTTGTAGCACCTTTTATTTTGTGATCGTTGATAAGTTTAGATGTATAGTAAATTTTACATCATAATAAGTAATTGATTGTAATCAAATTTATTATACCTACCATATTTAGACATTATTTTATTATAAATAAAGATACTTAGATAAATGTAATTTTTCCAACAAAAAAGATGAAATAAATAGCATAACTACTTTAATAAATAAATAAATTAAAGCTGCTGTATCTAAATTAACCATCTTTACTGTTGATGAAGTTTTCCAAATAGTCGGCGCATACCTATATCACACAGCCTTCTAAGTCTATGGTAAACCTGTAAACATTACAAATATTTACATAAAATGTAATAATATCCCGAGGAGATATTACCCTCCAGACGCTACACCTCAAGGCTCGGCCTCCATTGTCTCATTAAGCACAATTTCGAGTAGTTTCTACAGACGAAGAGCGAGGGGTACCCTTACAAGGGAGGGGATGTACACAGATATATTGAGAGGTAGATAGAGTTAAGACATTCAGTTCTTTTTACATTTGTCAACAGATTGGCCACCAGAAGTTTCCATCTTTTCTCATTGATTTTTTTTTATTATGGGTAGCAGAAAGAAGCTGCAAGCTATTTTCATAAATGAATTTACTCTAGTGAAAACAACGATGCTGCGGTGTCAGAGCCCTTATTTTTTCTTTATTTTACTACTTAACTCTTTATTCTACTACTTTTGTTCATCAGTGGAACCACGAGTATATTTTCTTGTAGACCAGTTAGTTAGTCCACTGAAAAATAGGAACCAAAAGGACCAAAATACAAGTGATTTGCTGTCGCGTGGATCAGAGCCGGTTCATTTGTGGGGTCACCCTGGGACAACATTACATAGAGAGAAACAAAAGAGAAAAGTGTTTGTTCCATTATGAATGATACCAATACATTACCGTTCTACAAAACATTAATCGGTGGATTTCAGGGGAGTGACCTAATGATAGTTTATGGGCTGATATATTATCATATTAGTGGAGCAACTTAGAGATACTCCTGAGGTGGATTTATCACTGTTCAGGAGTTCTGAACTTGAGATATTCGACTGTACAATAATTGTTATTTCGTATGTTAGGAGGCGTGTAAGTAACATTCAGGTGGAATCACTGGTATTGGGCAACACTTCAGTATCCCGTATTGTTTGTTACTATTTTTAACATTTACTTCACCTGTAATATGTGTATATAGCAAACATTTGTGTTTGATTCACAAAATACTTTGATACAATTTTATGCGCTTCAAATATATGCGCTATTAATAGACCATAGAAATAAATAAATATTTTGTATTTAAAATGATTTCGTGATTAAGTGTTAGTATCAGTTTTAATGGAACTATAATTCGAACCTCTACGCAGTATTAGACTAAAACAGGTTTTATCTTATTCCAAAGCACAAATTTTACACAACGCTTTCGCATTATAATTTAAAACTAAATGGGCGTATATGGCATTTACTTAGCAAGTGCCCTAATCTCTATCGGTGTGGACATAACCCATTCCACTTCACTTATACTATTGTAACTACACAAAAAAATAATGATTTTGACTATAAATAGCTAACCAATTGCCTAATTTCTATCGAAACCACATATTGTTAACAAATTTTATATCATGTATGTACCTAAGTAGAGTTTGAGTCATTTATTCAGACCAGACCAGTCAAAAATAATGTTTATAGAAAAAAAACGAGCTAGGAAAATTTAATTCCACTGAAGCATCGAGACCACGAGAGCTTTCATCTCGACCTCGCCTCGAGTCGACAAAGGTAATGACAATTTGAATGGCACTCAACTCATTATGAACTACCGATATCTTCCTCAGGAAGCTTTCTGTACAAATGACATTTGTTGCTAAAGAACTTAAGCTTCAAACTTCTTCAAACTAACTTCAACCCTAACTTTATACAGTAAGATACATTTTCCTTCAATGCCAATTTCTTGCAGCTAATGAGAGTGTTACACTTGACCAAACACAGATGTCGCGTTGGAATGTGAGTCTTATTTTTATAAAGCAGAGGGTTCGTTTTGTGTTAGGTTTAATGTTAACATAGTAAATTAGTCAAGGAGTCACGGTTGAGATAGGCTGAGCTGAGGTTGATCAAATAGAAGGACAAATGATGGATGCCAGTGTGTATTTGCCTAGGTCCTCATTAAGGAAAGACCTTTCTGTATTCTCTTACGTAGTTTCTTCCTGGTTTAAGGACCCTAGTCGAATATAAAATAAGACCTTAGAATTATTTTGATAGTTCTGAAAAGGTATAGACGAATATGTCCACCACGTATTATGAGCGTCTGTGGTCCAGTTAACGGCTTAAAATAAAACCTTATTAGCTACTTCACTAATACAGTTGTTAATAGGTAATTTTTCACAATTACTGAATCAATTAAATTCTACAAAATGTATGTGTGGAAACTACCGTAAGGTTGATGTCAGGCCTAAAACATAAATAGGAAAAAAATACACTTTTTCATGACTATCGAATCGACAAAGTTTGTTTTACCAATTATCTCAATTTCCATTTCCTTAATTGACACTCGGTGATAAAACCTCACATGGCCTTTTATAGAAGTACTTAAGACAGCTCTGCTATAGGACTACCAGAGTCATTACTGTACTAGGCTTGAAACCATTGAAACTTGCTATGTCGTTCAATGAAATATCTCAACAAAATAGGTTCAAGGAAAATTCGACTGTGTATCCAGTGGTCATAAGGCTGTGTCCACACGAAACGCGATTGTAAAAAGTTACAGGCCATAACTACAGGATGACATTATGATAATGAATTATGTGGAGGCAGGGATCGTCGGCTGATATACTGGCTTCACAGAAATCTGGCATGATTTCCATACAAAATGGTGTCCTAGTCAGAGGAATTGTCCTTTCTGAGCCAACTAGGAAAGTTTCACTGCATGAGATCCTTTCTCTGATTCGGATTTATGGATTTAGGATGAACAAGATCCAAACAATAACATAACGGAACTAGGAAAATAGTATTAATATATTTATATAGCCTGTAAACCTCGTAGTTAGGTTTTAATACTCTTTGTGAGCTGAGAGCATTTGCTTAGTAAGCGCATCTGCCTACCCCGCTTTAGGAATAAAAGGCGTGAAGTGTGTTTTTTATTTAATATGTATAACATAATATATGTAGTGTAAACTTAGGTCAAAATTATTCATACCAAATTAGTTTGACATGAATAATTTTAACTGTTTGTTTTCTCAATGACGTGTAAAGGTAACTGATATTATAACAATAACCTGTGAAGTGTGGTTTAATTACATATGAACGTATTGTAATTAATTTACCTACAAAATATTGATTACGACTTTTGTCCAGTGCTTTTGCATTATAACACCTACGTAAATATTAACATGAACGTCAGTTAGTCATAGCGCCATCTATATCTGAATTTAGGTACTAAACATTCAGTCTGTTTCTTAAGGTTCAAATTCGTGTAGCTATGACTCGTAAGCTCAGTATTTAAGCACATACAACGGACATCTCTCATCTGAATTGCAATTAGACGAAATTGAATATTAAGTTGTCAACGATCGCTTATAAAACCGCAGTATAAATGGCACGTGTAAACGCGCCCTAAGACATAAACTGAGATAGCTTCGGGTTCATTGTATTTTGATAGGTATTCTTTCATTCACAGTGAAAATAAAAAAATGTATGTAGGCATTAGATAGATACGTAGAGACTCAAAGTGTAGGTAGTATTTGATCTTAAGATTTGTAATCATATGATTTCAATCAATATTGTTAGGTACCGATATAAACACATCACAAGTGTCTAGAGATCAAAAACATTTTTGGCTCTAAAAAAAATCTAATTTATTTAAATCAAATCTAATCTTCTGGGTTCGTCTCCTACCTAATTCCCCATGCCTGTATCAATGACTTATCACCACATTTTGAATAAATTATGAATGAGTTCAGTTTTCGTAAAATATATTATTGATGGCAATCTTCTAAAATGTACTTGATCCCTAGACACTTTTGATGTGTGTATGCAATTGGTATTTGTCTTTTGTGTCCATTGTAACACATTTTAATAGTTAAGTAGGTACTTAATTATTTCGTGAACATTAATTTCTTTATCATCTATACAAAATTTCATAAAAATTTACTTTTATATCGCAATTGAACTACCTGTAAAGATACTACTTTACTAAAAGCTGGCAACTTGATTAGGAATACGTTTCAGTACTTAACCAATAAACAATGTGATATTTTGTCGCTAGATCACGCAAGCTTGAAACATAGGTATGGAGGTGGCTATAAAAAAGTTCGTAATAAAATACCTTACACATACAATGTAAAAGCTGTAAAACACGAAATCACAGCGATCAAAACATACTCACATATTCTACACCTTTGAATCAATGCATTTTTATACCAACATAAGAATAATATTAGAATATTTTGCTACATTTCTGAAGGTGCTATTACAGCCAAGAAGTATTAAACAGCGCGTGTTAAGGGTGATGTCCTGGCTGAAGGTGGCGTGAAAAGTACTCGAAACCGGAGGTCATGTATGAAAAGATGTATGAATGTAGATGAAGTGAAAGGGCTATGTCAGGACCGTGACAAATGGAGATCTGTAGTCTCTGCCTACCCCTCTGGGAGACAGGCGTGAAGTGTATGTATGTATATATGTTAAGGGCTGGTAATTTACATACAGTGTGTTTTATTTATCTGGTTGTAAACAACTATTTTTCAATATAATTTTCAAAAACACCTGAACTATGTAGATTTTAGCTTCAAATTGAAAAAATAAAACGTATGGGTTCATTTTAATCAGGTGAACTTACGAATTATTATAATACGAAATTACTGGCTTAAAGTTTTGTACAAGTATTGAGTAAAACACGATTTTCAACAAAGTTAAAGAATTATTACGCTTGGTATTTATAAATACGGTTGGTGAGCCGTGGGCATTTGCTTAGCAAGTGCCTCTTTGGGATTAACAACCGTGAAATTTATTTTTAATAACGTATTATTATAGAGAATTAGCTAATCCCATTGGAATTTTCGGCGTTACGTTTTTCTTTATTAAAAATATTTCAATAAAATAGAACTTTTTACACGCAGAGCAATGCCTAACAAATCGCCTTGCCGCATACACATAATCTTCCTCACTTTATATTCATCCACCTTAAAGTAGGCAATAAAATGGCAAGCCGCAGCGTCGGCGGCCGAGGCAAAGGGCGGGCGGGGCATTGGGCGGGCGGCTCTATCAACGCGATGCCCTGCGCTGAGTGTGAATCAGGATTATGGAATTATAAGACGTTCGGCTGAGTTACTAGCATGCGACGTGTCGTTGGTATTTTATGTTATATTTGTGGGAATAGTCTGGATGACTTCATGTCACGTGTGAAAAGGTAGCTCTACCGGTCTAGTCTCAGTTGTCCGTTAAATTTAGTTTAGTGTCAAACAAAAGTCAACCAACAGTGTACAGAATAAGGGCCGTTTATATGTTGAACTTATTATGACAGTCAGTACTTCGTCATAGAACACATATCTGCTTAACACCAGGTGCGAAATGGTGGACCAACGATTGGGCATTTGCAATAATCAAAGGTTTTAATTAATATTCAATAATATTCATATTATAGCCTGTAGCTCTACTGGCAAAAGAATTTTCGAAATTGATTCAATGATTCGCTACAACCCCTTTTCTGTATCTTTTTATAAAATTAGTAAATATATATTTACATGCTTTGTAAATTTGAGTAATATTATGATTACTACAGAATATTAAACTATGCAGGCGCTTACTAATTAAAACATCATTATTAACTATTTGTATAAATAATAACCGGAATAAAATCTACGCAGAAAAGGAACATAATTTATGTAGGTATGTTCGTAGTAAATACGAACATACGTATTTGACATACGTAAGGACAATAAATATGATACAAACACAGTCACAACTCGTTAGATTACTACAAAAATAGGAAAACTGATTTACCAACTTCTTTTCCGCTTTCCTACCACTCTGACAGAAGCTAGAGTCAGAATCTGTAAAGCATGTACTGCATGTAACTGAACTTCTTAGATCTTACTTTAGTTAAATTAATCTGGCGCTTCCAGATATAGTGTAACCATGACTGTACCTATAAGGTATGCAGCAAATAATATATGGAATGACCAACCCCCCCAAAACTATTAAGTTATGAAAATAAGCTACAATAACACTTTGTTTGTTTTACGTTATTACCAGGGAAATCTGCGTTCGAAGAAAACGAACAAAGATTTTCAAACTGTTTTATAACTAGGTTCTGTATTTTAAAATACTAAGCGATATCTTTGCCGAGGTAAACTTTGTTTTGGACGAATACGGTTATTGAATTATTTAGGTGTACAAACGACAATATCTATCTAGAATTCTGAATAAAGTAATAATTATTTCGACTGACTTCCACAAAATACATTGTTCGTAAAATAAAATTAAAAAAAATAAATACACTTCACGCCTTTTAATCCCAACATTGTTCTTATCATGAGGATATCCGTTATGGATACCCCACCGCTGGTGGGGACAGCAGCGGGGTTATGTGGGACTCGCACCCACTAAAACTCGCACGCACACGGTGACCACTCCCGCGATATTGCCGGGTCCGGAACAGCCTGAGCTACTACATCCAAGGGTCGCCCCAGCCGCGCTAGGCCCTCGCGGACAGTCTCCAGAATGGCGCCATTCAACGCAACGTCGTCGTACGACGGCCCCCATGTCCTATCAGTAGCCTTTTACGACAGTCAAGGGATAACCTCAGTCCTATTTTAATGCCCGGAACTGCTGAGCACGCGCAGCGGTGTAAGAAAACTATTAAACAATTAAGTCTATATTCACATAGTTCAGAACTTGTAATAGACTAGAACTTCTGAAGAGAATGAAAAATTGGAGTGGAGCCATTTTTTAGGGATTCACCATCCACGACTGTATCACTTACAGAAGTGACAGGCGTTTTCATCAGAGTACGTCTCGTTTACACACAAACAGTATGAACGAGACAGTTCTATGAGTTATATGGTCTCACAAAGTGAAGCGATCTGTGGAGATTCATTGCAGTTACATGGAGTTGCTGTAACAATTGGCAGGGTTTACTGTAACCTTGAATTTTGTACTTTGTTATCTGAAAACATTGTTCAATCTTGTTAACCACTAGCAATCAACTCAGGCATCGCACGAGTAAACAATTTAATACCGATACCTAACGTTTTTAAATCAGGGATATAATAGGAGCCCATTCCCATTTTTTTAAATCAGTACGGTGTAAGTATAGACTAGTAGACACAACGCGATATCACCCAGTGGGTATCCGTTTTTACATACATACCTACCATTACAGCAACTTTAGTTTATGTGTTTTACCTGTTATGAATCGAAATTATACGTCCAATCGAATTTTCTCTGATAAATAACAATGACTGCACCATTAATCTAACTATATATATATTTTTAATGTACCTTATTTCACACCGCAAAAAAAAAAACTTTAAAAAAAAATTAAAATCACCTTCGTATTTAGATTTTTCTTGAAGTTTCGACACAGTTGTAATGAAACCCAGTAGAATTATAAAAATAAAAATATTCCGAAACTTTAACAACCACTGTTCCGGCAGCATATTTCATATTCTATATGTTTTTCTGTCCATCACCGGCCAGTCTAATGGACGCAAGGGTTGTGTGTTGTGACAGTAAACAGTAATGTCCTGGGCCCCGTACCATGAGGGCTTAAAGTAATATTGTTTGCGTTGTGTGAGAGTGACAGTGTTATAACACTCATCTAGCTCTGTCCCTGTCACGCAGCGAGACAAAATTACTATAAGACCTTATGGTACGGGCTGTATGAGTACACTGGACTAGGGGAGGCAATGAATAAAAATAAATAGAAGTATTTTCTCCCTATAGCCCTAAAAGAGGATTGAAAAATCGTGCCACGACGACAGTGTCTACGTAAACAGAAATTGTGGGTTGGCTGTATGTGGAGTCATTATGTTTGGCTACTTTTTGACAATTGGAGCATAAGAGGTACAAATGAAAAGGGAACACTTAGATAAAAATAGCTATTTGTTAGGTAAGCTACTTCTTGAGGAAGTTGGGGCCAAGTGGTCCACCCTTTGTACTGTAAAATATGCATGCTGTGTATTGTACGAGTAGGTGTATATGTTTATCTTGGTGACTGTCCTAAACATATAAATAAATTAAATAAGAAAGGTACACTGATTATTAAAACATTAAAACGGGTATTACGGCGAGAGAATTAACAAAAGATAAGCATTCAGCTTACCTTCGTTGTTTGCCCGACGTTTCGACACAGTTACATATTTTAATACCCGTTTTAAACTTTTAATATCATGCCAGTGCGCGTTTCCTAAACAAATGATTTAATTAACCGGTACACTCATTGTTTTATGTTAATCATTTACTTGTGCAACGTTATTTAATTAAACAGTTTGAGTGCATTTGTGTTTTCATTACATACCACGTTGAGGTATTCTATATCTAAATATATAAAAGGAAAAGCTGACTGACTGACTGACATATCAACGCACAGCCCAAACGGCTAAACCTAGGGACTTGAAATTTGGAACGGACGTAGCTTAGATACCGTAGGAATGCACTAAGAAAGGAATTCCCGATATTTCCACGGGAACAAGAATTAACGGGAAAATCCTATCGTATAAAAAATGTAAATCACTTGAAATTTGGGATGCAGGTACCTTAGCAAACATAAAGCTTAGTTATAAGAGGATATAGGAAAATTCCCACGGGAACGGGACTTAGCTGGAAGAAACTCCGGGCCATCTAGTTGTTAAATAAAAAGGCTGGCTGGAAACTGGAACATAATAGTCAACAATATCCATTGCTAGTTGGTGAGTAAAGGAACTCTACTTCCTTATTACTTATATCAATCTTCCAAATAGTTTCAGAACTAGTCTAAATTATTTTCTCATGCCTAAGACTAGGACTAAAGTAAGGAAATGTAAATAGGTACACCTTATTTAAAGTATCTATGTGCTTTGTGTACTAATCTTTACTGATGTCACTTGATATTACGACCCCATTTCAAAACTACGGCCCACCATTAAGCAAGTAAAGTAAGGCCCCCACTCACGTCGGCTAATTGAAACAGTCACGTGTCAGTAGTGAGCCGAGATCGTCGCTTCCGCCGGAAGTGACGTGCCGAGCCGAGTGACTTATATCTGCTTCCTTCCGGTCGAACGCCCGCTGACTATTACCTACTGGGCATTTTTTTTTCACTTGTAAGCTAGTTTCCTTGAAAAGGAGTAACAGTAGCCAAAAATATCACTTCCGCGACTTTAACAGCATTAACATTTTCCGTATTCCATTTCCAAAGGAAAAGCTGCCTCGCATTGTGCTTGGTTTTGCTGAAAGATTTCTTGACGTGATTTAATATGTGTGAAATATAATAGATTGTATCTCGCGACAAGCCAGAGTAAATTGAAAATAAAACTGTTTTATTTTTTGGAACAACAAACCATTTTACACTAATGTATAATTGGTTATATTTAGAGTAAGTTCCAGTATATTGTCCACAGAATGTGTTTGGGAATAAAACTACCTATTATGTTATTTATTGTCCTAATTTTAGTGAGAAAACGATCATCATCATTTTGGTTCTTCAAAATGTGGTTTCCCTGCAAAACATTGTGTACTACCTACATTAACATGTCTCTTTAACCTTTGAGTAAGGGGTTCATAACAATAGATACTCGTACATGTCTTTTGTTTTGTCTTTTTCACACATCAAAGATAAGGGTAATAATACTAAATTTCATAAAACCCTGAATTGCGCAAATTGTATTATTAGTGAGGGTATCAACATTCTAAAATAACTTTAAGAAAAAACACTTTTGTGGTTTTCTTTTGGGTGTGGAACCAATTTTTTTAACAACAAGTGTGCTCAATCGTACTCGTAATCTCTGCTTAGCATCAGGCAGGATGGTGGTCAAACGCTTGCATAGTGCATCAAAACGGAAAGCACCAGCTTTCAAGAGAAAAAAAAAGAATCATTCAAATCACCCAGTTTTGAGGTAATACTCGTAAATACAAAAAAATACCGTCGAAATGAGAACCTCCAACTTTTTTTGTCGGTTAAAAAACAAACTAGTACATGCATTCATTGTTCCTAAAATTTCAAACATAAAAGCATATTTAGATAAATATTTTACCTTAGTGCCGAGCCAGTAGGTACCAGAGATTTCTGTGGATGCATTTTGACGTAACACTCGATAGGGAGGTCCGGAGTGCGGCGGACAGATAGCGCGGTGCGATTCACTGACTCCTCACGGGCACGAGGCCTAATCACGGACGTAGTCTTTGTAAGGTTTAGACAGGACTGGCTACTTATAAACACTCGAAATTATTTAGTATTTTTTTTATAATGATTTTTTGATTGATTGCAGTTGCAATGAGTTGCAGTAATTTAGTAAAGAGCATCGACATCGACAGTTTACAATCATGTTTTTCTATGTATACTGTATTTTTATTTACCTTCTATTTTCAATCAGATCACTTGTGTTGCAGTGTAAGAATAACGACAAACTTTTTATGTCTATTCTTTCATTTAAATTAAATACGAATTAAAAACAATTGCTTTAAAGTATTGTTATCTATTTGAAAGTTTTAGTAGTAAGAAGTAAGCAAGAAAAGCATAATTGAAGTGTTACTTAAATGAATTACCCTAATCTGAATAATTGTATGGCAGAGTTGTATAAATTGCAACTAAAGAAGGCACAAGGAAACAGAGGGTACGGGGAATTTTCTTCGCATATTATAGAATTTATATTTTAATGTGTTTTCATAATAATTTGAGACAATATATTAAATGTTACATTTTGCCTTGTGCCAACTCTAACACTCGCATAGCACAGCTAAGAACCGCGTCAAATGCAGCGCAGTTGTTCGCCCGCAACACCGCACTTCGACATACTGTCGCGGATGGCACTTCATGCAAAGACACCCCTTATGACTACACACCATTGTGGTCTATATTCCCATGGCATTCAGTCGCCGTGGTCAGTGCTGTGGTCGTTGTCGGCACACGGGGAGACAGTTCTACATCTGTATTCAGTACAATCGTGAGCATACTCAGTCATATTTTGTATGGTAACTTGAACTGTTACTGCTAAGTATTGTCTTAGAACATAAGGATCATTTTACAGTGGCGAATTAGGTCACTTAATGCGTACATTACTACCTACTTGTTCGGAGTTTGGCAACTTTGTGACACGTTTGGTCATGTGGGCTCTTTGATGAAGGGAAGCTGTAGTTCCTGTGGCAGAAAGTGTAGTTTATTTGAGTTCCTGTTGATCATACTCGTAAAATGAATCGGTTAATATATTTCATAAGTCTTTAAGACACAAATCCTATGCAAAATATACCTACACCACATCATAGAACTAGATACAAAAAAAACAGTAATTTGTAGGTACCAGCCCAACATGGGGGTCGTAAAAGGCGACCGAAGTAACTCTCCAGAGGACGGGCAGCAGCGCTATCTGAGAGTTAAACCACAATACTACTGCGTTCACCAACCCGTCTTCACGCCAAGCGTGGCGATTATTGGAATTTCCCCCCAATTGGTTGATAATGGAAATCATTTGAGGAGGCTCTCGTTCAGCAGTGGACATCATGTGGCTGATGGGGTGTACGATTGCAACGTACATTTAGTACTTCAAACCAGAGTGCAGCATGAACAAGTGTGCTCCATCGTAGACCACATAGTTCTGGCAGGATGGTGGTCAAACGCTTGTTGAAAAAATACACAGGATATGTAATCATACAGATGTTATGTACCTACGTAGTTTTTTTAGTTTTTCTTATTTTAGCCAGTAGATTATTGAAGGTAAAATTATATTACAGCTAAAGGTCTTCTTTAGCTGTTTAAGGCTTAGTCATGTTATTTTACTTATTAACAACATTGAACCTTATTGTATTGTAACAAAAATATTGTGAATAAGCTAAAAAAATATACTGTACAAAAAACCTAAGTATAAGTCACAGTTACCACATAAATTCTTAAACGTAAGTATCCAAATCTTTCTTTAACCTAATGTTTTCCTCCACCTGTTCAAACCAGATTTAAATCTTCTGAACAAACTTCGGCCACTTGATCCGCGAGTGGCGCCCCCTTGCGGCGCTTACGTTCAATTACTTAATTTACCTACTTTAGGTAAGAGCTTGTGATTGCACTCCGGATTTATTTGGATGAATGCGTTTTTTTATCGCAAAAAGTAATACAAAGCTTATTTAGATGTGATTGTTTGAATACGTAGGTAAAGAGATTAAGGTTTTGAGTGAAAAGTGGGATTTAATTTTTGAGGCTTAGACAGGACTGGCTACTTATAAAAACTTAAAATTATTTATTATTTTTAGTTTTTTTTTCATTTCGGTCATCAAATGCTTCATAGTTTTTGATAATGATTTTGAAGCTGTTGCAGTAATATAGTGAAGAGCATTTAACATCGACAGTTTCTAGTAATGTTTTTCTATGTATGCTGTATTTTTCTTTACATTATACTTAGGTACAATAAAAAAATAGTCTCTGTGTGATATTGTTCTTTTAGTGTTTCATAGTACATAGAAGCATCTAAATATAGCTGAGTAAAAAAAACTGTTTAAAGAAAATAAAATAGCGAAACAGAAAGTCATAAAGTACTTGTCTTGTATTCACTATTACTACTTTTAGAATTATATTATCATATTTTTTTTTTAAATCATCCGGAATTTTGCTGATGAGTGTAGGTACAACAATATTTTACTTTAGCGTCTGCAGCTACCTAACATTCGTGTTACATTTTGAGGTAACATTCGGTAAAGAGGGGGCCATATCAGCCGTAGTATCAAAGTCAAAGTCAAAGTGTAGTACGCCCTCAGGCAAGGTGGACTGATGACATGCGCAAAATGGCTGGCAGAAGCTGGATGCGAGAAGCCGAAAACAAATCACAGTGGCGTGCAATTGGAGAATCGTATGTCCAGCAGTGGACGCATATGGGCTGGTGATGATGATGAGACCATCACTGCAACATAAACTTACTTCGTTAATAATGCACGATTCAATAATTTGTAGCGTGCTGAGCAATCTAAAGTCCTAACATGTTTGGGCGTATCGGCAGCGTTATTGTATGTTATTTTGGAATATATTTCAGTGGAAATTCAAGCCGATATTCCGTGCGTTCGTGCGTGGCGTACAACGCTGATCGGGGATTTGCAAACTTTCATTTAGGAATATTATCATTTCTATTGACGACGTTCTTGTATTGCCTCACGTTGTTGAATTATTCATGAGCATTATTAACAATTTGCTTAATGAAACGTAAAAACGATAGTCAGTGTTACCATGTTGTTTCAGATACTCTCGGGCTTTGGTTCAAATACATATTTAGCAGGTGATCTACTAAGTTTAATCAATTTATACTTATCAGCCCATATTCGTCGACTACAGGAAATAGGTCTCTCCAATTGCACGCCATTTGTTTACGGCTTCTTGCTTCTATCGTCTTCTTGCGCAAATCATCAGCCCACCTTGTCAGAGTCGTGTCTTACCCTCCGTTTGTCAAGACGCGGTCTCCACTCGAGAACTTTCGTACCTACACAACAATTACTAATGGGAAGGAAATCCTTTGAAAATGAGATAATATCTTCTGTCACTTATATTCTGATAATATCGGCGACATCACGTCACAGGTGAACTGTAGTACCTACTTAAGGCAATAACTACGCTCCTTCGCTGCTTAACAGTAGACAGGATGGTGGTAAAGTAAAATTTTATGTAACTTTTAAACCTCTTGGAATTAAATATTCTTTAATTGAAGACGTTCATATTTAATTATGTTGTTCTTTGAAGCAATCTTTCAAAAATATAATTTAGGCTTTACTTTATGACCAAGAACCGAAATCCCATACAAATTGGGACACGAAATTCACAACAAACCTATTCCACCACAAATCCGCCTAAAGGATTGCCTCCGAAAGCCTCTATTTCATAAATCCAGCGCTGGCTCCTCTCGGAAGAGGTAAATTTCCGACCTTCGATGGTCGATTCATTACATTAGCATCTAGGTATTCCACTTGAAAATCTCCCCAACATTGGTAACCCTGACCTGTTTAGCCAAACATTTTCAAAGTGAAGCGAGACCATTCGAATTTATAACTGTCTACCCCATTCCCCATGCAATAGGTTCGGAATCATCTCAACTCCAACATATATATGTAAATGGTGACAAACAGCCACGCACTTTCACAACGGTACATATATTTTTATGACTCAGGAAAAGTCGGTATTACCGCGTTATGCCTACCGAGTGTTTTTGGATTATGCGCTTTATTGTTTTCGGTTTTAGAGTGGGAGTGGGTTGCACTTTGTAAGTTGGGAAGTCAGTGATATTGTTTCACGTGTTTTATGAGGTGGGCTGAGATTTCACGGGGTCTTCTCCGGAGCGTTTTTGAGAGTTTCCTTTTGAAATGTTGCGCTTGTTTGTAAGGGGTTGTGATTTGTTGATAGCCTTCTTAATGTCGAGCGTGTTTATTGTTGCGGATTGTGGAGGGTAACTTTTTTATTTTCGGCGTTATTGAATGTTGTTATACATTTTGAATTCATCTACTGCGAAGCTAAAATAACGACTCTACATTTATAGCTTGAAATTAATTATCTGAAAGTAGTATTTTTGCATCGACTTTTTTTTAGTAATTTATAAATAATATGTAGAATCTTTGTCGCCAATTTATAGGTGTGATTATAATTTTACCTGAAAAACATTATAATATGGTACTCTTACAAATAAATCTCAGTGTTGTCAACTGATGATACAAACTGAAATACAATAGTGATATCAGCTAATAATTTACACCGGGTTTCAAGAATGTGCACATCTGACATTAAATGTGACACATTTTGACAGACAAAGTAAAAAAGAAAAGACGATGGTTTTAATGCCAAATTAATTCTCAGACTTCATTCAGAAATTTATGACAACATAACCAAATTTCTAACCAAGTTGCAAGCACCAGATTTAAAAAAAAAATTGTTTTTGATTAAAATGCATGAATTATAAGTCACCGTTGACAACAGATTTACTGTAGGTATGACGTATGTAGTAGGTACATAAAGTTCCCGTCAGATTGTCCGGCTGCCCTCTCTTGGTAAGTGTGTCTGATTGGTTGATCGTTTCTTTGAAAAACGTCTGCTGCGCCGACGCGCTCATTCGTCATTGCAACTATTAACGTTATTTTTGTACAAGTACCTATATATTTTTACAACAATGTACACGTTATTGTTATATATTTTTACAACAATGTACACGTATGTACGTCTCTTCGTCACATGTTAAGTAGCTAAAGTACTGTAAAGTTATGGAAACAAACAACGAAATATTCTTACTTATACTGAGTGTAAAAGGAACCCGAACCATTGATACAAAAATTAATCATCGAAGCAGAAAATCGTCTATTTTGTATGAAGATGCAAAATAAATTATCGCCATAGTAAATGACGTGTGCCATATTGACGGGCCCAATGACGTTTCTAAGATCATTGCTCGGGGTTCGCTTACACAAATTATACTTTTTTAACTACCTATATATATAAAAAACAACCAGACATGTCCTGTATTTGTGTCCTTCTCTGGATACTTATAAAATGAGTGAGATAAAATTACAAAATGGCGGACTGTCAAGTGTATTCTAAAAGCAAATGCATCAGTACTATAATACTCGTAACTAACGTCAACATAAATACCGCCCATATTCCAAACTCGACCGCTTCTAAGCTTGAATATCGAATCGAATCAAGGCAAAACAATTCACACTTGTCGCTCCATAATCCAAAATTTAATCTCGCTTACCATTTACCGAATAAATTGTCAAACCAATAACGACTGTAAAATGTTTGGTTGAAGGTTGAATGTAGAATGCACGAAGAGTATAGGTGAAAATCTCCGTGGAAAAGCGTCAAACCGCAGTCGGACTGTAGGCAGCCATTGTTGCGATTCCAAATATGAATTTATGCAGGGGGGCTACTGTATGTTGGTAACAGTAAACGTTTTGTTTGTTTGAGTGTATTTTAAAAAAAAACATATTATATTGATGTTTTCGGGGAATAAAATTATTTTTTCGAATCATACCAAGTATTTACCAAGTGTACATACCTAGTGTAAGTATTTACCAGGATCGTAATTGTGACAGTGAGTGGAAGTCCATGATATCTGCCTACCCTGTTGGGAAACGGGCGCGACGTACCTATTATACCTACCATATATACGAGTATATACCTATATAGATTGCATATACTTACTTGTATATACGACTTAAAAGTTTTGTAAGAGGCAAAAAGGATTAAAAGGCAATTTGCTAGTCACTTACTCTAATACTTACTGCTATTCTTTCTTCTAACCGTAATTACCAACGTAGAAGTAATTTAGTGAATAGAATATATACAAAGTGTCTGTCTTCCAAACTAGGAATTAGAGACGTGATTTTAAGAGCGATCTCTTATCAGAATAAACAACAACGTTTCAATTCGTTCTGAATTATATTCAACTTTCAGGTGATTGATTTTGTTCTGGTTCCAACGACAGTCTAAAGTCAAATGTAACTTTTCACCACAACCGTCTCGCGACATGCAACACAGAGACGAAAAAGTCTGAGACGATGTAATAAATATTTCACTTTAAAAGTCCTAATGTTGATAAACACACATTTTATGGTATCTATTTGAACTCGCTTCTGTAATAGTAGCGTAGTCCCCCTCAGGTAACGGACAGATATTCCACCGGTTTACCCCATTGTTGATTGTTTGAATGTGTTGCCGCATTGTTTTCAAGGTGTTTCGGACAATGGCTGATGGATTAATTGTTGAATGGGAACGTTTGTGGCAATCCCCTCATTATCAGGGCCCCTATAGTACAATTTTGATATGTCTAAATGACGTAATTTTGATTTAATGATAAATTATTGGTGATAGACTGGCTACCTAGAATACCCTTAACATTTCTCCAAGAGACTCCAACAGTTAAGTGATGAGATATATATTTTTAGTATAAACATGAATCTACTAAAATGTACGTTTTGCATCGACCAACTTATACGTACAACATACGAACTACGTGGGACAGCGTGGGTAGGTATGCTGGTGGATTTTCAATTTAAACAAAGAACAATTTCAGAATGATAATTTATTTTACGTGCATTCCCAGAAGAGATGACAGTAAATTCCCGCTAATTTATATATATATAAAAGAAAGTCGTGTTAGTTACACTATTTATAACTTAAGAACCGCTGAACCGATTTGGTTGAAAATTGGTGGGGAGGTAGCTTAGAACCGGGAGACGGACATAGTATACTTTTTATACTCTCCTCCTGTTGGTCGCGTTGCTATATAGAGGCTGTTATAGTTTGTATGAAATACTGAAACGACGCGAATGAAATCGCGGGGCGTCCACTATTATAATATCAAAAGTAAAGGTTTCACTATGTAACTACTTATAGTTTTAAAAATCATTATTTGTGCAAAAAAAATGTAAAAGACCAAATACACGAATCGACTTCACAAAACAAGCATCGTCTACATTAGGGAGTTCCCACAGCCGTCGCCGCAGCTTCCTACGCCCGCGTGTTTCGGAGATTGAAAATGTCGCCTACTACTCCCCGGGTCACGTCAACATCGCCAGCTTTAACCTCTTGACCTCCGGCACAGAAGTCGCAACAAACAACAAAAGTTCACGACAAATAACTTAAAGCAGACACACTAGTTTTTGACTCCGCGAAAACTTACTTTAATGAGATAGTTTACCTTACAACCGAATCGTGTTGGAATATGTACTTTAATTTAGGAGGATTAACGTCCAAAGTTGTATGTGAAATAGGAACAGTTGGTAGTGGTGAAAATGCCAGGAGTTGCGGTAAGGTTGACGGCGCGATTTCGGAAGTAACCTCCCGCGTTATAATTCGTGTCACACGCAGACCTGAAGAAGTTGTGCTCTTTGTTAATTGCGTTAATGTTTTTGAATGCGAATGAGAAGGTCCCGCGAATTGTTTCGAATGCATTGTTTAGTTGAAACTTATCTCGAAATTAATATAGGTTCTTATTTTTTAAATTATATTTGTATAATTATATACTTAAATTTAAGCAACATCTTTGCTTTGCCATTGAGTTGTTGAAAACATTTTCTTTTCAAATTACCTCTAGAAACTTGCTTGCTTTGGCATCCAGTAAATGTTGGCCATATGATAATATTCAGAATTAGAGATAACTTATTTTGCTCGTTTGATTTCGTACTGCGTCAGTTATACAAATGTATAAAAAATTATACCCTACCCTCTCACAATCAGAAAAGCAAAAAAAATGTTTTTTTAACTGCACAATTAAGATGTACATTTGCAGATAATTTACAAAGGTACGTAACATGTAACACCACTATAAACCTACATCTCAAGATTAGGAAATATCTTGCCAAGTTTCTCACAACACATTCAAGTTCGTACCTTAACCCTTTAGTTTATCAGATGGAAACTATGCCCATTGAGGCCTCCCTTGGGCCCGGCATTTAGCTGAAAGCAAGGGCGAAGGGTTATTCGAAATTTTACAAGTAAGTGTGTGTTTATTGTTACTGAACTTGTGTATGCAGATGAAACTGGTATTATTGTACTTGATTTTTTTTTTTTGATAAAGTTATTTTAATCCTTGCGACGCTCATGGTACCAGAAGTGAAATTCTCATGGCAAATTTTCAAATAACTGTTTGCACTTGTGTAGAATTTACATGAATAAAAAAAACGACCTCTCCAGACAAAAAACACAATCAGCTGATGGATTTTATATGGAGAGGTCGATGTTTTTACATTTCGGGGCATTGACACCTTCTGATACGGACTCAGGAGCCATAGTCGCCTCTCACTGAGTGCCGGCGGAAGACCAGCGTCACGGGTAACACGGGTAACCGTGACTTGATGCTGAGCCGGAGTCTCCTCTTTACTGACAAGCACAGCCACACTTTGTCTATTCATTTGTGATTCTGTTTTTTTTCACATTGTTTTCTTTTTATGTGTGTGTAATTTGTGCTTGTTAGAGAAAATACATGTATTGTATTATGACGTCTCATACTACACTACTACACACATCGAAAGTGTCTAGGGATCAAGAACATTTTTCGCTCTAAAAAAATGTTTTTTTTTTATCACTATGAACAAGCGTTTGATCACCATCCTGCCTGATGTTAAGCAGTGATGTGGTCTACGATGGAGCACACTTGTTCAGAAGGTACCTATTTCAATCAAATCAAATCTTCTGGATTGGTTTCCTACCTAATTCCCCATGCCTGTATCAATGACTTAACACCACATTTTGAATAAATTATGAATAAATTCAGTTTTTGTAAAATATATTCTTGGTTGCAATCTTCTAAAATGTACTTTATCCCTAGACACGTTTGATGTGTGTATTATGATTTACGTAATGTGACAGGGAAGAACGCAAGATGACGCTATCATTGTCACGCAACATAAACAATATTAACCCTAAGACGTCATTGTACGGGACAGTACGGTCTACAGAAAAAGTACACTTTAAAGGGTATTGAGGAATTATTCTGTACTAAAGGTATTAAACCTTCATACATGTCGTCCGGTCGATTATTAATGTACTTAGATAGCTAACTATGTAGTTTCTGAAACACGCAGTAAATGTTATACAAGGTGATCTGTAAATGCTCACAGAGTACCTAAATAGTAAATATTTTATAACTAGAAGTTCTAAACAATATTTTATGTGTTTATTATGAGTCGTCTGGAGATGATGCCTCGTTGACACAGATTAAATCAAGGGGCGTGAGTTACTTTGTCACGATACACCAGAGTTGATCCACTGGGGCCCAGTTGAACTTTATCTGATCAAGCTGTCTGGACGTTTAACCTTCGTTTAAGTTCCATGAAAATTAATTATTTTTATTTGGTATACTTTTTACTCTTCTTTAGAACTCCTTCGCGAAAATAAAAAATGCTTTCATTTTAGTAATATTTAGAAATTAGACCAACAAAACTACCAATAATCATTCGACGTACATCGAATTTCATCTGCCTAAACCTCCTTATTTCATCTCAAGGTTTTACTGAATAAGTGAGTTTAATTAGGTCATATAAAACTGGGCCCAGACAAACACCGACTCACCTCGCCACTCCAAGGTGCCCCCAATCCTCCCTGGGGGCGGCAGCGCAGCAAAGGGAGGTACACTCTAAGGCAAGACGAACTCTACAATTTCATTTTCGACCTGATAAACTTGAGCTAGTGTAACTAGAAATTATATTAAACGCACAGCTCAAATAAATTTGGTCACGTCTAATTTCCGAAAGCCAATGACTCCGGGCAACTATAATTAATTACTCAAAGATCTGGCAGGTGCACAATGCCTCCAAAGAGTGACGTGGCAGGTTTTTTTTTCTACTAGACTTGGTGCCAGTGACGAGAAGATAAGGAGGTACTGCGTCCTATTGATTGGCGGAGGCTGTTTTTCCCAAAATGGCGTGTCATGATAGTGTTGGTTGAACTCCCTGAATCTGCCATATTTTTTCATAATGATTCCTAAAAATTGTTTCGGACTAGGAAGGGGTCGTCGTGAAGTTATCAATCAGTGTAACAAAATAAGCATTCAAAATGCTTATTTTCAAAGCTCTCATAGAGAATTGCGATTCAAATCTAGAGCATTATTTAATGAACCGCGCACAGACATTAGAACTGAATATTGTTCACCATATAGGCGCGAATTATATATCTCCAAATCTAATTTTGAAAAGTCTCAACAGAAAACCAAAATTGTGTTTTGTATTTGAGTAATTGCAAGTTTAACGTATTTTTTTTAATCCAGTTAAATTTCCCATTTAGATAATTACTTATATTAGCTTATGTGCGGTACCAATCTAAAAGATTTTTGCCATTAATTAACTTGTACAATTTGGTAGATGTATGTGTTACATACATACACTTCACGCCTGTCTCCTTTAATACTGATGATAAATTCAGGTAAGGTCTGATTAAGTCCTTATTTGTTTTTTATAATTATTATTCTGCATGAGATGTGTGTTAAGTGTTACCAACGCACTCTGAAAGTCCTAAAACATACTGTAGAAGTCACTTCGATCAGAATTTGAGCTAACAACGAAATATTATATTGCATATTCACGACGCAATATCCTTGTTCCAATCTCATACCGATATTCGAACAAACTTGGCCCTCATAGGTAACGCTACGCTCAACGCAAATTTAAGCTCAATGTCCATAGACAGTGGGAACAAAACGCGCTGCACTACAACCTTTTGTAAAGATAATTCCGACCTCACCTATTGAAGGATTCTGCAAACAATGTATAAAGTTAACCGGCCAATTTCCGTAGGCCCTAGATTGCATTCGTGTTCTTTGGCGTTGTGTTACCGAATTTCGGATTCAATTGGTCAGGTTTTGCTTCTCTCCTACCAGGGAACTTTGAGCTATCTTTTATATCAGTTTGTTTAGATGAAGAGCTTTGTATTTTCTGTTTCTGTTTCAGAGGAAGTGCGGGGGTATGTAGGCATTGTGGATGTAACATACTTGTTCGACATGACGTTAATTACTTGATCGCGGATCAGTGTTTGCCTCGGGTCAGGGAGATGGGCGTTTAATAAATTAAAACCAGTGTTTAACTTCAACCAAATTTGAGTGTTCCAGGTTTGTTTGCAGAGGCGATTACTACAGAACTGGGTAATATCCACAATAATGGACGGTCCACTTTGTGTGTAGGTTATATTTCAAATAGTTAAAATAGGTTAGAGAGTTTTGAAACTGTCTATATTTTGCTGTGCGATTACATTCATCCGGGACATATGGATGAATACATTAAAATCTAGGTATACACAAATAGAAGATTTTTAGTCAGTAATGAGTGATGGCTGGCAGTAGCTGGATAGGAGAAGCCGAAAATAGATCACAGTGGCGTGCAATTGGAGAGGCCCATGTCCAGCAATGGACAAGTATGGGCTGATGATGATGATGTTAAAAAACCAAGTACTACTACCAAATAAACTAAGACTCAACTAAAACACTCAGTGTCCAATTACTGTATCTATTAAGCTCTGTAATACTATATGTAGGTTAGGTTGCCTACAAAGAAGGTCGTATTTTGTCAGAAGGTTTGAAGGTCATAATTTTAAAGCTTTGATAGATAGTGGAACGTGGTAGACTGTATGGGATGTAATGTGGAGCGATAACTTACCTACTAAGTAGGCGGCAGCGAGGTCCGTGTGACGTTCCATCATCACAGGGACCGCCTACACGGCTTGAATGGAATGACAACTAATTATATTTTCAGTAACTTGTAGCAAATGTTGCCAACGCCGAGACACAATAACAAATAACTTTGACAAATTGAAGAATACAATATAAGATAGTATCAAAAATCATATGACGTATAAAAATAAAATGTGTAAAACTAAAGAGGCTCATCAGCCAGTCGCCAAAACCTATTACTATCCTATTTTATGTTCGATAATTTCGTCACTAGTGTTCCAATTTCTTATTGTCTTTTGGACCAGTTATGTAGATCCAAGATCAAAATAACAGTTTTACAATAAGGTTCGCCTCCAGACAGCTCAACTAGAGACCACTGTCACTCCGTGCTGCATGATGAACTTTACCCATTCCATTGTCAAACAGTAAAGCAATATTATACCCAACACCTGAGGGCTTGATGCAAACACACACAATAGTCTCGAGTTACCTTTCACAGTGCAAACATCTGTTGTTATGAGTTTGATGTAGGTAGTCGGGGCATCGTCGAGGATGATTGGGATGTAATATTTAACTTGTGATAAATATTATGCTAGGGGAGTATCTGATATACTATCACTCGGTTTCTTGAACCCTAGAATGTAATTCTAAACATGTATCATACAATGTGCTTGGTCAAATAAGCATCACCCAGCTGAAATACCGGGATATTCCCACCCACTTTCCCACCACTGTGATTCCTGTTAGAACCAGGACCTACAGCGGCATCCAGAATAGACAAGAGCTTAATCAGTGACGACTGGGCTAGATCCCGGGGGTCTAGCCTTCGGTCTTGGATCCCACATAGTAATTAAACTAAAGACCTATCACCCAGCTGAAATGCCGACGATGCTAGTGCATGTCCAGAGAAAGGACTTATTGGAACTCTTTTTTATATTTTGTTCTTAACATTAAGATAATAAGATTGTCAAGTTAATGTTGTTGTCAATAAAACCCCGAAGAAAAAAGTCGCTTTGCTTTGATTATTTAAGTTTTATATTAATTATAAGGGAATAGAGCGATTGGGAGACATCCACGGCTGCTGCTCGGTTTGTTTGGCCCTAGTCAATATATTGCCTAGTTTTCCATAGAACTAAAGAAGTTTGGGCTTTGAACTTTTCCCAAATCCCAAGGCAGAATCCATTATCAAGCGTACTTGATTCGGAGTGATCGGTATTAGTGAAATCGCTGATATAGGATACTACGGTACATTTCGGTTTCTATTAGGTAGGTATTTTGTCATAGGTATATGCGTGCGAATTGATTGTTTACGACATTCCTTCAGCAGCAACCAGCAGCTGCCACCATCCGCAGCAAACCTGATATCATCAGCGCCATTTAAACCCGTCAGTCATAACTCAAGCAAATGAACAAGTCAGACGGACATTTTATTACTTTTTTTCTCCGTACAAACTGTAATTATCCCCCCGGTGCAAGGCGTGGAACCCGCATGTCTCGGCCTGGGTCGCCAATTGTGACCAATCAAGGTTGGTATTCCACTGAACGGTTAAGGTGCCTTGAATGACTTGCGTGTGTAACACTCAACTGTTTCGGCCTCCGCATCACAAAATATTTTTTCGTAGTAAGTTACATTGAAACTCATTGGTTTGTAAAGACATATTTATACTGGTTTTGTTTTGTATTAAACACTGTGTTTACAAGCTGAATTGAAAGTAATTGATGTTGCAACCAGATGCACGACTTTGTTGTGCCGAATTCGTAGTATGTGTGTTGTATCATACCGCGGCAATTGATTGATGGTTGTAAAAATGTCAAACAATCAATCTGACGCTAGACATTCATGGTTGGTAGATATATTGGTTTGTAAACTGGAATAGCTAAATTCCAGAAGAATGGGCAAAACTTATGGAGTTATGGTACCTACTTGTATCCTAACCTCGTGCTTAGTGTATCCTCCAATTACCTCTTAGACAGAAATATAGGCAATTCGCCTCAAACCAGAACAGTTTTTTTTTGTTCTAAATATTTAGAATCATTTCTAAATATTTAGAACAAAAAAACAGATTTCTGAATTGAGCCAACTGGTGACGCAAAATTTAGTCCACCAAAACCCTCATTAATAGCGGCTAATACACAAACAATTTGGTTACAGTTTCTGATATTTACCTACTATTTCTATTATTGAATTTCTCAACATCACATGATAGGGGTTGATGCTAATTGTAAATACCATATACCCTTACTCATACCCCTATAATATTATCTCTAAGATTCCAAAGTCAGCACCCCGTAACGGTCGTGTGCGTGCGCGCAACAATTCCGGAGCAGTGTCGCTGCTCGCTGATGAGCTAAATTGGCGGTAATGTCCATGAGTCAGAGCCACCTGGCGGGCGATCACCTTAACTGAGGCTGATTGAACGTTATGGGGGTCCGTCGAGAACAGGGCATGGAATGGAGAGGCTATGACATTGATGCTAGATATAACTTTATCAAAAGACGTACTTGTATTTATCTTGTTCTGTGTATTTTTGTGGACGGAAACTTTATGAAGCTTTGGAGAAAAGAATTCTATTTAGTTACTTTTAGTCTGGCTGTAAGGATTTAGATAAGTAGTATAACACAGTTTGGTAATTACTACTTTCTTGAAGTCTTAGTCAATTTGCACGAATGGAAATAATGTTTGTAACAGGCTTACTAGGATGACATTACTTGTGAATGACTGAATTAAAGAGACACTTTATTCTAAATGATAATGAAAAATAATAAAGAGACGTTTTCCTTATCCAGAAATAAAAATTATAAAAAGCCAAAGCCATCTCCACAGTTTATTCTGTGCCGCATTCATTGCCCACATTTCATCAATTGTGTGAGGCATTTTAGGTGATAGACGCAGGTGTGATTGCGTAGGTGACACTTAATTGATATTTATTGACGACCAACCCACAGTCTAATTACTTCCTTATTCCTATAATAGTTTAATAGTCGTCTGAGTGTAGGTTACTACCTAGTACGGTCTGACAAGAAGTAGGTACCATATCTGTGGCCTTGAAAAATATTAAAAAAAAATAATAAATACACTTCACGCCTTTAATCCCAAAGAGGGGTAGGCAGAGGCACTTACTAAAGCAAGTAA
>SJJU01007474.1:0-16680 GCA_012932125.1 Conopomorpha cramerella
AAACCGCATCAACATCCGTTACGTAGTTTTAAAGAAGAAGACAAACAAACAGACAGACAGCGGAAAGCGACTTTGTTTTATACTATGTATTGATTTCGTCCAATTTCAGAGATAGGATAGTTTATATTTCGTGACATCCACTGCTGGGCACAGGCCACTCTGGAGGTTATACTGATTTTATATTCATATTAATAGTTAAGACAGGACAGCGTCTGTCGAGTACACGATGTTGTCCTTCACCGTACGAGCGTTGCGTTGCGTACATAGGCTCTGAAAAAGAGTCCCATTGGTACACATCCAGTAGCCGGACTCGAACCCGCGACCTCCCGGTTACAAGCCAAGGATCCGGGCAACTGGACCGCAGACGCTCGGATCTAAGTCATCATCATCAGCCACATAACGTCCACTGCTGGACGAGGGCCTCCCCCAATGAGATCCGTCATTTGGGGTGAAATACCAGTAATCGCCACGCTTGGCAGGCGTGTTGGCGATCGCAGTGGTGTTGTGGTTTAACTCACAGAGAGCGCTGCTGCCCGTTCTCTGGAGAGCTCCCTCGGTCGTCTCTTACGACCCCCATGACGGGAAAAGTTGGGCTGGGGTCTAAGTATCAGTCAGTAACACTCTCGCTCACACTCACACTCTCGCTTACACATTAACAATATTAATTAACTCATTTACCTGATTTGATGTTTTTGATCTAAGCAAAAAATGTTGGTTGAGATTTTCTACTTATCCCTGTCTACAGGGCTTATAGCCCTTTCTAGGGGAGTAGGCACTCATTAAGTTTATTGTTTAAGCTTTATGTGTATGTTTTTGATCATTGTTACAAATAAATGTTTATTATTATTTTAGTAACACACCTTCCAGCCAAATCGACGAGATGCACTTTCGACACGGTCTCCGAGGGCATGTTGTTGTGTTGGTAGCTCGCTTGCACGAAAGTGATGGTGAATATGGCGTGCGAGCGAGACGACACGTCGTTCATTTGTGTGGAGGCCGTTGTTCGCTGCAGGTTGCCTCGGTGCATGCATTCCTAATGGGAAAACACATTATAGAGTTGAAATAATGAATAAATAAGTTTAAGTTTTAAGTTGCTTTGTTACCTACTGCCGGGCAAAGGATTGAGAAATAAACCAGGCTATATATAAAAGAAGTTCCAAGTTTGAGGTGTGTTTTTTTGCGTTTCAATTCCACTTTTTTCTGGTTATTATTTAAATAATGTGTGTTTTCATGTAATAAACTTAAAACAGATATAACCGGGATATTCCCACCCACTTTCCCACCACTGTGATTCCTGTTAGAGCCAGGATCTACAGCGGCATCCAGAATGGACAAGAGCTCAATCAGTGACGACTGGGCTAGATCCCGGGGGGGCCTAGCCTTCTGTCTTGGATCCCACATAGTTATTAAACTAAAGACGGTATAGAAATAAGAAGAAAAAATACATATATGCGCTGCATTGCAATGCAAACATGATTTTTTTTTTGACTTCCCTAACCTAAATAGTGGGAGACAGCATTATTACAATCGAGGCACAAATTGCCTTTCGGGAGAGCACCACGGGTGAATGCGGAGGACTAAACTTAGCGGAGCTGACGTTCTAACCTACTGCTAAGGCCCTATCAGCTATTTATTATTTTTCCAATAATACTGTTCAGTAAATCGTCTAAAAGCGCGGTACCTAGTTCCTTAAAACAGATATGATAGGCTCCCTCAGGCCGTCAGCAGAATATCAGCGTCGCGGGTAGTTATGCTCGTGACATTATGGTGAGTCATTGCCCTTATCGACCGCGAGGTGGCAGCACACACGCGGTGCCACACGTCCCATTTTTTAATTTTTATGTCCTTTTAATTAATTATATGTATCCGTCTGTGTGTCTCTGTACCTGTGTGTGGAAATATAGAAATGTATACAATATGTCTAAAATCGAATGAGAAAAATACATTTAGATAGACAACATACTGAGCTAATTGCGGAGTGGCACATATCGATGGCTTCCATGCTATCAGAAAACGGAATGCGTCACTGTTGCACCGTGTTCGCGACAGTCCGAACAGCATCCCGCAAGTGTTGGCTGAAAGACTCGACAGCCCATTCCTCGAGCGATACATCTGTCTACACATCAGATAGCTTGTGCTAGCATCAGCATCATATACATCTGTCTACACATCAGATAGATTAGCTGCTGATACAAATAAATTAAGAATATCCCTCACCTGAATATCATCATAATCGGAAACCAGATGCTTGGACAGATCCTGCACGTAAGGTCCCAGCTTGGGATGCTCCCTCACCCTCAGCGAGTGGCCGGCGTCGTTAGCCAGGAGGTCTTTCACTCGCTCGTTGTATATCTCCAAGTAGGAGACCTCCGTGCGGTAGGAGGCGCCCGTCTCTTTCCCCGTCGCCATGCGCGAGAACAATTGACGGCAGATCCTTGGTATTAGGCCTTGGCACTCCTGAAGATGGGAAGGTAGTTTAGTGTTAAAACATTCTTGGATATAACAATAAATACTTCACGCCTATTAATCCCATAGCGATGTTTTAGTGACACTTCCCGTGTCACTAAAACATCAATAAGGTAGAGTTGGTATATTGTGACATCATCATCATCATCAGCCCATACTTGTCCACTGCTGGACATAGGCCTCTCCAATTGCACGCCACTGTGGTCTGTTTTCGGCTTCTCGCATCCAACTTCTGCCAGCCATCTTATATCATCAGTCCACCTTGCCTGAGGGCGTCCTACACTCCGTTTGCCGAGACGCGATCTCCATGAGAGAACTCGGTTTTCCCCAACGGTCATCGGCTCTACGGTCAATGTGACAAGTGAACAATGAACCTTAATGTTTAATGACATTCATATAAGTTTCAAGATTAAGGTGGTAGAGCAGATTCTTGGCCGACTGTACCTATGTTTCGTAAATACAAGTTACCTATACATAGGTGTCAATCCTTGGGGATTAATGCCTACGTTGTCGTAAAAGCCAGTGCAGCCACTGGGAAGTACCATTTTTAGGCGAAAGCCTAAAAGGTTTCTGTAGGCTCAGTTCAGTTCAACAAGTTGTAAATGCTCTTTATACATAAATACCTGGCCATTGACAGTGATACACACTACGCCTACTGTCTATGGAACCAGAGTTAGATAACATGGGACCAAGTTTGAGAATATGGGACCAAGTTTGAGAACATGGGACCAAGTTTGAGAACATGGGACCAAGTTTGAGAACATGGGACCAAGTTTGAGAATATGGGACCAAGTTTGAGAACATGGGACCAAGTTTGAGAATAAGGGACCAAGTTTGAGAACATGGGACCAAGTTTGAGAACATGGGACCAAGTTTGAGAATATGGGACCAAGTTTGAGAACATGGGACCAAGTTTGAGTGTGTATCGCTGTTTTATTATGGACGACAGTAAAATGAAAGTAAACTTCTTTTGCCGCACTTATGCACCAGCAGTGCATGGAACTCGAGGTTTTGTAATATACTTGCATAGAAGGGACTCAGAACCGCGTGATCGACACCCTAAAAGCAGATGCCAACTAGTCCAAGCCTGTCGTTAAATTGTTATTTATTTATTTAAGACACAACAACAACTTACGTACTAAATAAATACATCAAACTATAAGATTCTGGTACATAAGTCTATAACAGGTGAGTACAACATTGTTACATAACATGCAGCATAAGCAAATATAAAAATATTATTAACCATATAAATATTTAATTAAAACAATAATATAAATCCAAGTCATGTACTTAAAACAATTGTATATTTACGCAACAAATTAAAGCTGTGACAATAAATTGTTTATTTCACGTGATCACTGGAATGCGTGAGAATAAAAAGATGTTATGATAATAGAGTACATACCGGCGAGCCCATCATGGTGAATGTCTTCCCGCTGCCGGTCTGGCCGTACGCGAACACGCAAGCGTTGTAACCCTCGAACGCTGACTCTATCACCTCCACACCCAGGTCCGCGAACACCTGCAGGTACAAAAATTTATTATATTCGCGCCTATAAACCCGATGAACGATATCGAGTTATAATGTCTGTGCGCGTTTCATTAAAAAAAATAACTGAATAAATAAAAAAATAAAAAAACACTTCACGCCTTTTAATCCCAAAGCGGGGTAGGCAGAGGCACTTGCTTAGTAAGCAAATGCCCACGGTTCACCAAGCGTATTTAAACCAACGTGACAGGGGGTGAGCCCATCGCCGTTATAGGGTTCACACACTGCGTGGTGTGCGGGTTTCATCACGATGTTGTCCTTCACCGTACGAGCGTTGCGTTGCGTACATAGGCTCCGAAAAAGAGTCCCATTGGTACACGTCCAGTAGCCGGACTCGAACCGGCGACCTCCCGGTTACAAGTCAAGTAACCGACCAACTGGACCACAGACGCTCCCGAATAAATAATATCAAAATACTACATGTAAGAAATTATAGAATTAAAATTACACCTGTTGCTTCTCTGACAGTAAAATGCAAAATTTACTAAACAAAAACAACACTGCTTTACATATCAACAACACAATTCAAATACATTATAACTATGCAGTAATGTTGCAAAAGCCGATGACCCTCAGGGCGGGAGCGGTCAGCCATTGGATCGGTTACTATATCCTGCGCTAGAGTGTTGTAACCCGACAGTGGCGTGCACATCATATAGGCAAAAAGACACTGCCTACTTTAGTATTTTGGCTTCCCGAAATGTTTTTTTTTTACAACAACACACACATTGACTTAATCCCATGTTAAGTAGCTAAAGCACTTGTGTTATTCAGACAACGTAATAATACTTACTTAAATACATTTTTTATCATTTTTATATAAATAAAACACCCAGACGCATCCAACAAGTACGTCATTTGTCGTGAAATGCCAGTAATCGCCACGCTTGACAGGCGGGTGTGCGATCGCAGTGGTGTTGTGTTTTGCCTCTGGAGAGTTCCCACGGTCGCCTCGCACGACCCCAAGACGAAAAACGTTGGCCTAGGGTGGTGATACATGTATTCTACTCGTCACCACACGGCGCACCGAATACAATATAGTATAAATTAATCATAACGCAGGACATTTCACACTTGAACACATTTAAATAAACTCGACTTTTTATCCCCACATGGAACTCCCATAACTTTTGAGTGGGTGAACCGATATCGATCAAAGACAGCTATGAACACGCTCGATCAAATAAGCTTTCAAATAAAAAAAAACTTTACTTTAAAAGCGAGAGATATGATGCAACAGACAGACACGTCAAACTTATAACACCTCTCTTTTTGCGCCGGGGGTTAAAAACCTCCAGCAACAGTGCGATAGCTCATTACTAAAACACTGTCTCGGCTGCGGGAATCGAATCCGCGACAGTCATCCTAGAGACCTGTCTTGACCGCAAGTCCATACCGGTAGTATGAATGGGAAATGTCGTAATACTCTCTGGAAAGCCGTGGGGAGCCGTGTGGTGACGGCGAATAGAATACATGTGTCACAACCCCAGCCCAACTTTTCCCGTCATGGGGGTCGTAAGAGGCTACCGAGGGAACTCTCCAGAGCACGGGCAGCAGCGTTCTCTGCGAGTTAAACCGCAACACCAGGCGGGTTGGCGATCGCAGCCAACCCGCCTGCCAAGCGTGCCGATTACTGGCATTTCACCCCAAATGACGGATCACATTGGGGTAGGCCCTCGTCCAGCAGTGGAAGTTATGTGGATGTCACTCACCTGCTCCTGGGAGGCATAGTGGCCGTCGCTGTGGTCGTACGACCAGTACGAGTGGTCGAACGTGAAGTCCTTGTACTTCTCCCGGCTGGCATCGCTCTCTTTGCTATTCTGTGGAACATACAGTCAGGGCGTCAGGCTGGTTTTACGGTTAGGTGACTAAAGGGGGCGAAATAGGGGTTGTGGGTCACCCGAGCAGGGGCCTGGATGATCTAACCATAACAACCCCTGAGGAGAGGCGGTAGCAAGGTGTGGTCCCCTGCTACAGCCCAGCACCGCAAAGTACAGAAAAGTCGGGGGCCCAAACAGTCCCCCGCGCGTCTCAAGAAGCAGTGCAAGGGTGACACCGGTGCGTTCTTTGGAGAACCCGGAGTCACCCGTTAAGCACGGCCGAAGGCCACCGGAGGGGTTTTAGTCGGTGTGAGTCCGACATAACCCAGTCACTCCCCTAGGCGGCTGGGTATCCATAATGGATTTCCCCTTCGAAATAAAAAAACAAAAACAAAAGGCTGGTTTTACGGTAGCGCGTTTCGTCGGCGCTGAAGACGCGCAAGGGTGCCAGGGGCGGAGTCGATAGTGGTACAGTCGGCCAAGAATCTGCTCTATCACCCTAAGGTTGAAACTCATATGAATGTCATTAAACATGAAGGTTCATTGTTCACTTGTCACAATATACCAACTCAACCTTATTGATGTTTTAGTGACACAGGAAGTGTCATCGAAACTGATAGACCATTTTCTTGGCCGACCGTACTTTTAGAAGACATTTATTATTAAAACTAATTAATTTGTAAGGGTTTCTCAATGTGTGATAAGATAGAGATAAAGAGATAAGACTCCTGATAAGAGTAAATTGCGGTTTGTTAGAAGAGAAGAAGGCCAAGATTGAATAAAAGGAATGTCGTTGGGGCATATGTATGGAAGCAAGTCGATTAACCCATTAATGCCCAGAAGAATACTTACTCTTTAATTGATTTTGACTTTTATTACCAAGTAATAAAGTTTAAAATAACTTGGCAGTCTCTGAGTACAGTGGGTGCTAATGGGTTAAAGAGAAAGAGATTTATTTCATTTCCTTATCATCAAAATCGGTTTATAAACGACCACGTGGATAACTTGGACGACGAACAAACTTAAAAAAAAAAACACGTGTACATATACGATCAATTTGAGAAATATTCCTCCTCGTTTAAAAATCGTATTAGCAACAAGTGCCTGCTTAAAGTCGGCATTTTTTTTCTTTAAAGCTATATACACACTGTACATCGACACACACACAGACAGAGAAACACACACGCGCCGTTAGTTTTTTCTTGCCATGGTGTGGACGACGCAAAATGGCACGTTCAAGGTTACGTTACGTCGTATAGTCCACTTACCGACATATTTAGAACAATAACGAGAGATTATGGACGTGACTTCTACAAGTCCACTAGAGGACACATCGCGAAATCGCTCGCATAATTTCGGCACATTTACATTTCATACAATCGTTGACATTCTACTAGGAGATATACACACATCAAAAGTGTCTAGGGATCAAGAACATTTTTAGCTCTAAAAAAATCTAATTTATTTAAATCAAATCGAATCTTCTGGACTGGTCTCCTACCTAATTCCCCATGCCTGTATCAATGACTTATGACCACATTTTGAATAAATTATGAATGAATCAGTTTTTGGAAAATATATTCTTTATTGCAATCTTCTAAAATGTACTTGATCCCTAGACACTTTTGATGTGTGTATTACTGTTGTTTTGCAATTAACAGTGTTTCCCTGCTAGTATATGTGTTTTATTATACTTATAAACCTTCCTCAGGAATCACTCTACCTACTAAAGAAAACCGCATCATAATCCGTTGCGTAGTTTTAAAGATGTAAGTATACATAGGGACAGACAGCTATTGATGAGGCGAACGTTTCTATTGATGCGTCTATGTTTGTTACTCTTACAAGCAAAAACTACTGTACGGATTCTGGGTAAGGCCGTTGAAATTGAATGAGGAGATTTACATAATTCCCATGGGAAGGGAAATCAGCAGATTTTTTTATTAGATAAGTCCTGTATTCAGTTGTTTCGACAAAGACTAATAGGATGATGCGGAGAAAAACAGCTGAGAATAAGTATTTACCCCTAACTCATATCGATAACTTTAAGAGAAAAAAAGATTCATTCAACCAGTAAAATATTAAGACTTTAGTGGCTTGGATGCGATTGTCGGACACAGAAGTGACAGCGAAAAAAATTAAATCGATTCACTCAGTCGCAAACATAAAAAAATAAACCGCCGTATTGAGAACCTAATCCTTTTTTTTATTACTCATTTCTGTATTTCTTCGTTTGTATACTTTAACATTGCCTCATTGACATGTACAAAAAAAAACAGTGTATAATTTGCACATATCACAAGTCTCCCGTAGGCAAAGAAATCGCCATGAGGAGATGGAGATGGACAGGCCGCACAATTCAAAGAGGAGCATCGAATAATGCCAGTATCGCTTTCTAGTGACCTCCAAACGACAAGAGAGCTAGTATCATGGCGCCGAACCGTCCAGGGGGAACTGCGGGCCGCAGGAATGAGCTGGAGCAAGGCCAAGAGCGTTGCTGAGGACAGGAATGCGTGGCATGATCTTGTCAGGGTCTTCTACACCTCTGAGGTTCCATAGGAACACAACAACATGTTCTGTTAATGGCAAGGGGGGTTGATGTCCACGCGATGGAACCAAAATTAGCGACATAGCCCATAGTGTCGCAGGGCAAGGAAAATAACTCGTGAGACCTATGGCCGATGGGTTCTCAAAGTCGCGGCCACGAAGAATCTGGTGAAGACAGCGGATGGCATTTGCAGAACACGGCACAAAACGGATCGTCGTGACGCATCTTCAGGAAGATCTACGTCCAGGTGCAAGAGACATTTATAGGGGTATTTTCGTCTTGTAAGATGAAATTCGTTTTGGCAAGCAGAAGTGGCAGTGGGCCGGCCACATTAGTTGTAGAACCGTTGACCGTTGGGGAAAACGAGTTCTCGAGTGGAAACCGCGTCTCGGCAAACGGAGTGTAGGACGCCCTCAGGCTAGTTGGACTGATGATCTACGCAAGATGGCTGGCAGAAGCTGGATGCGAGAAGCCGAAAACAGATCTCAGTGGCGTGCAATTGGAGAGGCCTATGTCCAGCAGTGGACAAGTATGGGCTGATGATGAAGACGAAATTGAAGAACCTGGAGTCTGAAATTGACTATTATTGACCTACAGACCTCCAGCATTGGGACATAGGCTACTTTTATCCCGAAATTCTCAGAGGAACGGGACGAGCAGCGGGCAACACCACGAAGCATACTAATTATAGCATAGCATACGTAAATATATTGCATCGGTAAGCGTATAACGCATTAGCGATCTAAAAAATCCTTGAACTTGTCTAGCGCATTACAAAGTTAAGCCTATTACCAGTTTAGTTACATAATCTGTTTACTTAATGGTTGTTGTGACATGAGCCATAAAAAGAACGATGACACTATTTGTATGTCATTAAATTCACGGCGTATAAGGCTACCTAAGGTATGAATATTGCAACCAAATTAATACACACATAAAAAGCGTCTAGGGATCAAGTACATTTTTGAAGATTGCAATCAGGAATGGTGATGATGTAAACTTTACTTAAAAATATAATCTGTCTGTACTCATTGCTATTCGTTAGTGTCGCTAAAACTCGAGAACTGCTGGGCCGATTTGGCTAATTTTGGTCTTGAATTATTTCTGAGGGTCCAGAGATCGAAAACAAAAATATTCTTTTATACCGCAATATAACCGAAGTCCACGCGGGCGAAGCCGCGGGCGGAAAGTATATATTTAAAACATCCAGAAACATTGACAAAGTGAGCGAGTCAGCGGCGGGAATCCAACCCACGACTTTACGGAAAAGAGAGCAAACATGCTGTTGCTGACCACTACACTAACGGGGGGCACGTTATAGTCCCCCGATAAACATTACACTGTGCTGCAAAGTGTGGTAATACAATGGAAATCTACCTTAACTACCAGTGGCGTGCACTGGCTTTTACGACAAGGTAGGCAAAAGGATTGACACCTATGTTTAAGTAACTTATCTTTACGAAATATAGGTATAACCTATCTATCTACTCACCCACAAAACACAGGGCCATCGTTAGCCTATGTCGTGAGTATGAGAAAAAAAGATCTAGCAATAACTCTATTATTTGGTCGGGTAGACAAAATATTAAGGTAGGCCTTTTTACCTATATGTGTGCACGCCACTGTTAACTACCTATACAATCAATATTAAATGCTACCACAATTTAAGATAAGAAGCAATAAACTTTACATCATTGCTATCAGAGTTCAATTAAGAACTTTACCACCGGCGTGTGATACAGTAAAAAAGTTAATTGATAATGTCATTTTCATATCACTGAATTCCAAAATGCAATTGCTTGTAAATGAATCCAAAATATAGGTATCAACTACACAGTATAACAGAATGGTGCCGCTGTCTGTACCTATGTATGCAAATATCTTTAAAAATAGGCAACGGATTTTGATGTGGTTTTCTTCAGTAGATATAAGTGATTCTTGAGGAAGGTCCTGTGTTTTGTGGGTGAGTAGATAGGTAGGTAAAGACAAGTTACCTATACATAGGTGTCAATAATTGGGGATTACTGCCTACCTTGTTGTAAAAGTCAGTGTACGCCACTGGGAAATAGTGTTAATAATGTATGCAAAACAATGTTTGCCGGGTTCGGGTCGGCTAGTATGAAATGAAAATACGTACACTTCACGCCTGTCACTCTGGGTAGGCAGAGACTAGAGATCTCTATTAGTCACAGTCCTGACATATTCCTTTCGCTTCATCTACATTCATACACAATCTCCGCTTTCGAGGACTTTTAATGCCACCTTCTGCCAAGACATCACCAATCTTTTTTTTTTTTTGATGTTTGTGCTTCTGGGGCGACCTCTACTTACCCAGCCCATTACATCACCCTTATAAAAATTAAAAAATCTCTTTCGTTAATCGACTTTCATCCATACTCTCCATATATGGCTAAACAAAAAATTTAAATAAAAAGTAGGTAAATATTCTATCTTATCAATCGGCTTTGAATGAAACTGCAGTAAGCCATGATAATGTTTGTTTATGAGGGTTTTTACTTACTTTTACAGTTGTTAATCGTGTTTTCTTTCCGTCCATCTGCACAATGAGTTTTGCATTCATGTCCTTTTCCCTGCAATAAATTATGAATAAATTATTTATGCAAACTTTTCATTCAAACAGGATGTGTTTGATTTGCATATCCTGTACTGATTAGTGAATGCGAAATTACTTGGTAAATTATTGCCAGAAGCTAAAAACAAATCACAGCGGTGGGCAATCGGAGAAGCCTATGTCCTGCAGTGGACGAATACGGGCTGATGATGATGACACCGTCCAATGAGTAAAACATCACTATCCCATATTTGTTTGGGTGATTTAGCATTTAATGATATCATAAATACACTATGTGGTTTGGAGATTATACATTTGTTTGATAGTTTTCATTCTCTCATTTGTAATTTAATAATCTAAATTCTAATCAAAATCTAGGAATATTATTGTGTAAAAAGACAGGTTGGTCTGTCAAATTGTTTGTTCAATTGATAAGCATATATATAGATAACATACATACGTAATATCTAATATCATCTACATCTAGAACATACAGTATATTTATTGGTAGTTCCATACAGTTGTCCCACAGGGAATAAATGAATGTGGATCCTACAGTCTAAGCGAGATGCAAACAAGGCACAAGAAGAATACTTTAGGGTATGTGATAGGATGTGAAGTGATTACATAATATCATCATCAGCCCATACTTGTCCACTGCTGGACATAGGCCTCTCCAATTTCCATTTGCCACAGGGATAGGAAAATAATATATTATTTTAGTTTTAATTAATGATTCAATGAAAGTTCAGACCTAAAAAGTTCAAATCTAGGCAATGTTAAAATTATTTGGTTTAGTGTATCAATACTTTTTAAGGATACATCCTCAGAAAGTGCCTCTGCCTACCTCTAGGATTAAAAACCATAAAGAGTAAGCGTATCATGTACCAATATTGATAAAAATATGATAATCAACATCTTACGCATCAAAATAAGGATAACTTCAGTGTTAAAATCTTTGGCCTTGGCATAAAAAAATTACACATATTTTCATGATAACACGCACCTAAAATTTCATAAACAAACATTGTTTGTTTGTCATTCTTGAATGTTGTTTAGTGATTATTGTTTACATTACTAGGATTTATACAATTGTTTATAGTGCTCATGACATATGTTTGAAGATATTTATGTGATTTTATGGGGCATTGTTGCGGCTTTCTGCACCATACAATAAGTTAGATTAACGTTTCTGCTCTGAATACTACTGAACCGTGAAAGTCATTGTCGTTTGTAGCATGACATCATGTTTTTTTGTCATTCTTTAGTGATCCTATTAGAATACTATTTCCCAAAATACCAGTTTTTTTTGTACAGTACTATCTTTTGACTATATAAAGAGCAATTTTGTAGAAACCATGCTTATCGTGGGGATTACAGGGGCGTAAATTGATCTAATAGTATTGTCTAAGTAACAATGCCCCACAATAACATTCACTTTTAATATGATTTTCGGAGGTCTCTGAAATAAACAAACCTTTGGTTGAATGGGCGTACCCTCACAGCAACCTTCACTGAAGCCATTGTCACACATTATATTGTCAATTTAATTTATTTTAACAAAATAAGTTAGAATTATTCGTACGACATCGCAAAAAATCTTGTAGAAATATTTTTTTGACATTTGTTTGGCCTTCGCGTTGACAAGCGAGGTAAAGAGTTACCGCCAGAAAAAAAGTCTGGGTCAACTTTAGGGCTACAAATTACAAATCCATTTTATATATTGGTAACACCTCGGTCGAAAATTATAGAAAACGGTAGAAAATATATTTTTGACGAATAGCAACACGGCACATAAGACTGTCAGTTAGTTGTCATTTTATTTTCGCAACTCCGGTACATACGTCTAAAGGTTAGGATTTTAAATTCTATTTTGTAGAAATATATTGCAGCCTCCGTATATTTAGTCCTAATATTTTCAATTTATGTGAGTTCATTTAGTGTTCGTTAATCTTATGACGTGAAATCTTTCATCTGTGCAGTGTTGTGATCTTCCAGTTATGTAATGTTTTCCCACTTGTGTTTCAGTCGCCACAATGTCTTCTGACGCCCCTGCTGGTCGCCCGATGAAGTACCCATACACTTTCTCGGCGAAAATAGCCCAGTTCCCCTACAAGTTCTACATCAACAACAACTGGGTTGCCCGCTACTTCTTGTTCGGCGTTGCCCTTTCTGTACCCATCTTCTACAAGATCCACTCGATGGGTAAGCTTTATCATGTTTTAGTAATACGAAATCATTTAAGTTATAACTCTGAAAGTTTCTACCAAGGACATTTAAATGTTGACACTGCTGTCTTAACACTGTTATCTGACAAGGTCCATTTCCATATTTTATTCTTGTTTCTAACAAGGAAAAAATAGTGACAGTGTTCAAGTCGGTTGGTATCGCAATTAGCAACAGTTTTTTTCGTCTCCTGTAAAGTTGGTAAACATGACTTGAGCAGTGCTGTAAGCTAAGGGATATGTATATAACTAAAACTTGCTGTTGACATATAACAGAATTTTATTTTGTGGATAGCAGCACATGCTGTGGATGAATGGAATATGTGAAATTCTGGATTGCAATCATCCACAGCATGTCTGTCTCAGTGGGGGATTCCCCAATAAACTGAATTTGGATGTTATAGTGCTGCTATCCACAAAATAAAATTCCGTTATATGTCAATAGCAAATTTTAGTTATATACATATTCCTTGATAATATTGACTGATTTACGCCCCTGTGGTTAATGTGAAATGGTACATTGTGTGGTCTAGATTAAAATACAATCAAAGATGCAACTGATTTGGGCATCAACTTGGTATATCTTTGGAATTATCATTATTGTAGGCCAATAACTTAAAAGAGAGGCTGTTTGTAAGCGATATTTTTCTAATTGTAGTCAGAAGTATTAAGGAACTGTGAGATTTATCTTAATAATAACAAACAATAGTTGCATTGGATGTTGAGCTGTGGAAATGCCCCATATCATCTATATCTATCTTAACAAGATAGATATAGATGATATACACAGACCCCATACAACTAATTGTATTATAGTCCCACGTCTACATTTTAAAAATTTAAATTAATAACATTATTACTATCAATACATACAAAACAATGTTTTTTTTTTCATACCATTTTTTTAAATAAAATGTTACATACATCCAGATGTGATTAATACATTAGCACCCACTGTACTCGGAGACTGACAAGTTATTTTAAACTATATTACTTGGTAATAAAAGTCAAAATCAATTAAAGAGAAAGTATTCTTCTAGGTGTTCATGGGTTAAAAACATCCCGTAACATTCAAATACCAATAGGTAACTAGTGGACGCCCTGCGACTTCATTAGCCTAGTTTCAGTATGTCATACAAACTATAGCATACTGCACTAAGTCCCACAGGAACGGGATATAAGGAATCCTATGTTATTCTCCTGGTTCTAAGCTACGTCCCCACCAATTTTCTGCCTAATCGGTTGAATCATTCTTGAGTTATAAGTGTTTTAACAAACCCGTCTTTGTTTTATATATATTAATGTAATGCTTAAGGCGTTGTGTCTCTTTTTTACACTCGTCAATAGAATTAAACAAAGCATAAAACTTACCCAAGTACTTGCTTCGTATTTCAAGCCTAGGTGTTTCAGAACTTAATGCTTTATCAGGCAGGCGGAATATAGATCCCACTTAATTGGAACCTTAGTCCATTGAAATACAGTCTAAAATCAATGGATTTCAAACAGGTGGGTAACCAATGCCCATTATAATGATCATACTGGGACCTTATGTTCTTTTCAAATCAATCTCACTTTAACCATGGATGTTTAGATGTCTACACTTCTACACTAATATTATAAAGAGGAAACTTGTTTGTTTGTTTGTAGTGAATAGGCTCAAAGACTTCTGGACCGTTTTTAAAACAATCTTTCACCATTCGAAAGCTACATTATCCACAAGAAAATGCTATATTTTACCGTGAAATCCCCATGGGAACAAAAAAAAGCGCGAGTAACACTGCGCGGTACAGCTAGTCAATAAATAATACAAAATCGCACAGCGGTTTACACTAGTTTAAACATCTCAGAGCAAACACAACTAAGACTTGCAAGCGGCATACCACCCTCTGTCTGTCTGTATTCCAACAAAATGAATGGAAAACGATGTACTTCTGGATCCAAACTGTCACTTTCACTACTAATTTGACAGTTTGGATCCAGATTTACCCTGATATGCAGTATGGCACAGGAGATATTGTGTCTTACTCTTTCACTTCTGCATGTTTTTCATATTGTTGTATCGTTTTATTCTAAACGTCAGTTTGGATTGCAAGCCTAGTGGTTTTTGGTCTGAGTTAGACATCAATAGGGAATTTTAAGTGCCCTTGTTTCTCTTAGTTATGACAGATGGCGCTAGATGTAGTAGGGGGATAAAAGTCAAGGAAATGACTTACTTCAAGCAGTCAGTATTGAAGGTGACAGTTAATATCTTTATCGTTTGTTTACATGTTACAAAGGAGTCTGAAGCTTGAATAACTTGCCCAATTATTGAAAAACTGTACTAAAATACAACTGACAGAAGTCCCCCTGGACACCTAGTAGCGACATCTAGATAAGCAATTTTTGGAGTTTTAGAATTCCCCATGGTAATGATTGAGAAGATATTTAGTATCAGTGGTTATTCTCAGTGGAAATAGCGAGACCCATCCATTACAAACAAATCTGAAAGGCTGTTAAAGGGTTAAAATTTGATACTGAACTCTAAATGATTAACCAGGTGGCGATCACAATAGATCAGCGATGGTCGCAGTGATACTGGGCACAACAGGGCCCTGCAGAGCCACAAAACAAAAAAAAACGGTTAAAATACCTACAAACTTTTTTTTTCTTTCTCAGCCAACTCCCCCGGCAACGTGAGCACATGGGCTGAGATCAAGAGGAAGGAGGCTGCGGCACACCACTAAATTGTGATTAATGGTTTTTTTTTTCCGAAAATGATACTTTATTTATGATTAAGTGAAAGTGAATAAATCAATTTTAGTCTAAATAAAAACAGTTGTGTACTGATATTGGTTTTTTTTACATGCCCTGTATAAGGCGTTACATTGTATTAAGGGGAATGGGGGAAGGAAACTTCTGATCGAATGGCACTAGTGTCATCATCATCAGCCCATACTTGTCCAATGGGGAACTTTCTTTGACGTTTTTCTGACAGAATTTCGGGCGGAGTACTGTCATTACTGTCAAACCTTGTTTGGAAAGTATGACAGTAATGACAGTTCTCCACCCGAAATTCTGTCAGAAAAACGTCAAAGAAAATTCCCCATTGGACATAGGCCTCTCTAATGGGGAAGAAAACTCATGAACTAATGGCTGTAGTATCGTATGGATCCAAAACAGCACGATTGGTTGATCGATTATCACTACAAGATCATGTGACAGATTCCCTCACTGTCATTGGTCCATATGGGTCAAGCGTACAAAGCGCCATCTGCATTTAGCTTCTCGTTTTCTTCCCTATTGTACGCCAATATCTTAGGCGCTAGTATCGCTTGACCCAAAGGTGTACTCTGTTTTTTGGGTAAATTAAGTTCAGTGCTAAACAAAAGTCAACCGTCATATGTACAGAATAAAGGCCGTTTTAATGTTGAACCTATTATGACAGGTGCCAAATTGATTTGTTACTTTAACACCACGAACTGAACTAGAGTGCATTTTACATTAACCACCGGACAAAA
>SJJU01007476.1:0-29796 GCA_012932125.1 Conopomorpha cramerella
AGCGGCGATGGGCTCACCCGCTGTCACGTTAACTTAAATAAACTATTAATAAATCAACAGTCTTTAGTGGAACAGGAACATAATAATATTTTCTTATAAACTATCTTAATGATTATTGGACAACAGGTACTTAAATATACTATGTATTTGTTAAACATTTTAAAACTTATCATTAAGATTTTCATTTTTTCTAAGAGAAATGAAAGAAATCCAATTGTAGTTAAGTATGTAAACATACCCCACTTAATTCTAAATATAACATACTAAGCATAACTGTCAATCGATATTAGCATATTAGAAATGATTTCACCATTGTCAAAACGCATAAATATTTAGAATGCCACAAACCTTTAACCTCCCCATAGCTGTAGAAGGGGCGTTAACCGTACCCCATAGATCATTGGCGGCATACTTAGCCGGGCAGAGACATGTGCTTCCGAAGGTATCTTGAACAATGGTACTGCATCAATATTAGCTTAAAGGTTATTCATGGTGGAATGGTTAATTCTGTTGATTTCCTTGTAAAGTCGAAGGCCTTGCTAAACATCGCGGTATAACACAACATGAATCATATTCCAATTTGATCTGGGTTGTAAATAGAGTGCATCAGATTCCTGGCATGTAGCAGAGGCCAACTTTGCTGTTCGTGATAAGGGCTTACAATCTTCCCAGAGTCCCGATCAAAGATATACTGAGACTGACGATGGCGAGAACAAATTTAGGACAGCACTCGCCCATGTCAAGGATCTGCCGAGAATACAATGCTATATTTTTTTTATATATTTTGATATATTTTCTAACTCTCGCCTATTTCTTGAATACAACAAAAAAGATTTAGCAATAACTCTATTATTAGGTCGGGTAGCCAAAATATTAAGGTGTCTTTTTGCCTATAATTTGTGCACGTCACTGGTCTTCGAAGAAAAATATCTTCTACAAGTAATTTTAAGTCCCGTATATTATGATTCAAACAGACACGTCCGTATTGTCCAAAAACGGGTGGACAGACAGAGACCTTAGTGTCACAAGGAAGGAAACTTCTGCCATAATATCTTCTTATTTAGAAGTTAATTGGGGGGAAATGCCTGTAACCACCACTCTTGGCAGGCGGGTTGGCGATCGCAATGGTCTTAGAAACGTTGGGCTCGTAAATGTGAACAACTTTTACTTTAGCGACAATGCAGGGAAACGCAAAGAAAACGTTTCCATCTCCATAAAATTCATCACAAAATAGACTTTTGCCTCGGAAGATGATGATTTTGTATGGAAACTGGAAAAAAAATAATAAATTGTCGTCATAGTAAAAGGTGTTCATATTGACGAGCCCAACAACGTTTCTAAGACCATTGCTCGGGGTCCTGTTTATACATATATTATGATCTAGGTTATAATAAAAGATGACGAGGTCTGTATTGTAATTCATCATAAGAAAACACTCGGCAACCTAGCGAAAGCTATGCCATTTACAGCTTCTAATAACTTAGTACTTAGTTATACGTCATGGTAACTTATGGGGCATGCATCAGATTATTTTGCCATTGCAAAATAACCCTCCGACAGCCGCAGTCATCATCGGCGGACCCCATTCAGCTTATATGGTCACAAACACTATTGGGCGTTTGCTGCCAGACCATAAAATATTGTAACATTCTAACATTATAAATTCGAAAGTGGGTTCTGTTTGTACGTCTGTTTGTCTAGAACATTGTAACTATGAGTATTGGAATGTGCAAATGTACGTGGGTTGGGATTCTTGAGTTATTTATTTGATTTGTAAATGTGCAGAAACATATTCTTTTTTAAGAAAAAAGTGCTGTGTTGAATTTTGGAACGTCTCTCAATGAGAGGTTTTCTGATAGCTTCAAATATGTCAAAAGTAGTTCCAAAACGTCTCACAGATGGCGCTAATCAGACATGATCTGAAGGAGAAACTCATTTTAGAATTACACTTAAAATACACTTCACGCCTTTAATCCCAGAAAAGGGTAGGCAGAGGCATTTGCTAAAGAATTTTTAGAATTGTCAACAAAAAATAAAAATATTAAATGACATCCCTGTCTAGGTCTCCCTCTCTAGATCTAGGTGCCATCTATTGACATTTCTTAGGACTGTAATAAGCCACCTGTCAGAAAACCTCCCATTACTATAAAAAAAATAATCTTTAGTTCCTGAACGTAATTCAGTTATTCTGTTGGCATAACAACTGTCATTTAGGTTGGTGTGGTTATTGTTTCTTTTCTGTCTGTGTGTGTGTCTGCCTCTGCTACTGCGCACTACTTATGCAAGCTCTAATTCGATTAAAGTAAAATAGTTGATAATCTGAAAAAAAAATACACTTTACGCCCTTTAATCTCGTAGCGGGATAGGCAGGGGCACTTGCTATAGCAAATGCCCACGGTTCACCAAGCGTATTTAACCCAACGTGACAGGTGGTGAGCCCATCGCCGTTATAGGGTTCACACTCCTTATGGTATGCGGGTTTCATCACGATGTTGTCCTTCACCGTACGAGCGTTGCATTGCGTACATAGGCTCTGAAAAAGAGTCCCATTGGTACACCTCCAGTAGCCGGACTCGAACCCGCGACCTCCCGGTTACAAGTCAAGTATCCGACCAACTGGACTACAGACGCTCTTTCCCATATAGAGTCCAATACCAATAACGTTTGTGTAAAAGGTACAAACTATGTACAAGCGTCACTTGAGCACTGATTACTGTTGCATACGCCCCTTAGTTTGCTACTAACGTTACATCGGAGTAAGTAATAAGTTCAAAAGACCTAACGAAGGATAATCTATGCGTGCTGTCGCATCAAAAATGCGGTAACTCACATTGTACACGATTAATTAAACTACCTCAGTACATTTCTATCAAAACAAATTCCTTACCTTGTTTACCCTCAACTGTAAACAGAACACAGCACATACAAACTGAGCTTTATTCATGTGTAGTTTTAATAGGTAAAGGTATCAATGAACATCGGTTATATGATGAAAGTTAGTCTCGCAAATTCTACGCGTACGCACCGAGACAGTAATGAGGTGCGCAGGCGCAAGGATTCCTAATGCCAATTACTTTCACGCTGCGTCACTTGAATAAGTACCTTCACTGTACAAGTACTACTAATGCCAATGTAAATTGAGCTTTTATTACGTTATAAGTATTAACTTGGATGGTCCATTTGAAACTTCTAAATGTAACCCCGGTTGTGTCCAAACTCATGTTTACGCGTACCCTCGGTATTCGTAACGAACACATATAATGGATTATTAATGTCGACTTGTGCCTAAGTACTAATAAAAACAGTTTTCGAATAACTTTTAGAACCTCAAATATGTACCATTACTTTACTTCTTACGGTTACTTCGAATCCCGGAATGAGGCCTTTTTCGAAGTAAAAAGAATCCTCATTTCGTATTCTTTGGAGTACCTAACTAAAGAAGAAGTAATCTATTAAATAAAAAGCTGGAGTGTGCTTTAAATTATAAAATGAGCAGAATCAGATCTAAGTTACTCTGTGGATCAAAGTAGCCTCAAGTTACTATTGGATACGGTTCCAAAACATGTCAGTATTACGTTTAAAAATCTTGGTGCATTGACATAAATCTAATTGTGCAAAAGATTTTTTAAGTAAGTCACTTCTATTCTTAAGAAGCGCGCATTGTGCAAGTGTTGTAAACTAATCGGAAGACTTGCATTTGTTTTTAAGAAAAATCTCGAAAATTTATTGAAGGGATTTCGTTAATTCTTGAATATTTCGAAAATCCACGAGAATGCTCGAGCCACACCGCGCGGAATACGGTACCTACATAACACCACCATTACCATTCACGGCTATTATCCCATTAGAGGTTAGGCAGATGCATTGGTCATTAATAACTACCCACATCCCAACATTACAGGTGATGAAGCTATTGTCATGTAAAACCTAACACTTTACACATAATTTCCTCACGATTCGTCGTTCACCACAACAAGATGGATTCTTGCGTAGGGTCGGCCAAGAACATGTGGTGATGGTAATGACGTACCTTAGGCTGAAATACGATCATTTTTATCCTTGTTACTAGTGAAAATTTCTACGTTATTTAATGTTTTAGCTCCATAGGAAGTGATATTAAAACTGATACTTAGAGCCTATTTTTTGCTGAACGGATTTTTACAAATTTTATTGGATGGTCATTCGCGCAGATTCCTTATTAATTTATATTAAAAAATACTACCACCATGTTTTAGAACCATAACTCAAAAATTTACGTCTTTCTCATATAAACTTTGTCTATTAGGGGATTAATTTTGCTAAATCCTTTCTTGTATCACGTAAACATCATAAAATGCATCCCTGTACAGAATTTCTGCCTTCTACAGTTAAGGGTAAGGCTGGACATTGATAGGTCAGTTATGAATGAATCAGTCAGGTTTGTATATTATACTTTTAGTTTTATATATGTATAGATTTTGCTGGGGAAGTCATAAAGACACGCACTCTACACATTGAGTTCTTAGTTTTCTTTTAAAAATAACTTTCAACAAAAGAGTGAGTCCGAAGATTAACAATGAACGACTAATAACGTATCTGCATCTCTTTCGTTTTCCACTACCTTTGACAGATTATTATTTTTAGAAAACTCCTCATTGTCAACTAGATCTTACAATAAAGTACTCGTCCTAGCTTTCAACACAAATTTTGAGCATTCTGAATCAAAATTTGTGTTAAAACATTCCAAAGCTACGTTGGTACACACAATACCTACCTGTTTCTAATATTGTTCTAAGTATTCCGCGCACACACAAACAGAAATGCCAATTGCCTTGGAAGGACGCATGCGTCGGTGAACACCTGGCAGATCACAATTACTGATCTAATAACGTTTAACTACGTTAACCTAACCTTTAATTACAGATGCCATCAATGCACTCGAAGACAAAATGAACGTTTCAAAACTTGTATAATTTGAACTAGGCTTGGGTATATTCTGGTTCAGTTACAGAGATCAGTTGTTTAATAGTTTAGGTTATCTTCGAGCAATGCAACAGCTAATAGTTGGGGAATGCGTTGTATTTTGGCTTTAGTTGGCAATCGTAAGGTGCAGGGATCTTAAATCAAAGTTGTTCTAAATCCACCTTGCCGGACACAAGCACATTCAGAGCTTCGTTTGCAAAAATAATGAGTCTTTTGCACAGAGTTTCACTTCATGAATTATAAATAACAAAAATAAACACTGACAAAAAAAAACAGGAAGATGCAGACGGGAAACATTGTAGACCCGAGATAGGTAGGCATGGAAATACTTTTGCGAATTTCTAGGACTTCAAATGAGAAAATATCGAGCCATGACTGCCAACTTATCGTAAGCGACAAATTGTAAATTTTAAAGGAGAAGGCTTTTTTTATATATTTTTGCACGTACAATGACACACAGATCTAAAATTTTAAAGAAAACTATATTGACATAAGATGTATAAACAGAATTTAAAGCAGTATGAAGCGTTACTGTTAAAAACGCCATTTGAGGTGAAAAACACAATTTGTGAAAAATAGTATATTATACTGTCAAAGATGAAACAACTGTGATCAAATTGGTTGGCGTCTACGAGTCTTAGAACATTACGAATTTCACTATAGATACCTATATGTAGTAGACCAACATGAACATAGTCGAGTACAAACCTACTATTACCTACTACTTGTTAGTGCTCATTAGACTGATTGACCTTTGGAGAACAGCGCCAAAGATAAGCCCAGAACGAGCTAGCGTAGTTTAATAGGTAATATGAAGAAAATGACCTACATTTTCTAACACCATTAAGGTAGGAACCACATTACAGTAACAGAAAACAATCAAGGCAAAAATACTCTTTAGTAAAACTCAGACATGGGTGAATGTAAATTTATCATCATCGTCTGTCCTATGATGTCGATTGCTGGACGTGGATTGATCCGATTGGCCTACTCCAATGAAATCATTTCATTCAGTCATTTGGGGGGAAATGCCAATAATCAATAGTACACACATCAAAAGTGTCTAGGGATCAAGAACATTTTTAGCTCTAAAAAATCTAATTTATTTAAATGTAATCTAATCTTCTGGATTGGTCTCCTACCTAGTTCCCCATGCCTGTATCAATGACTTATCACCACATTTTGAATAAATTATGAATAAATTCAGTTTTTGTAAAATATATTATTGATTTCAATCTTCTAAAATGTACTTGATCCCCAGACATTTTTGATATGTATATGATTGCTTCCTCACTATGTTTATTATCATAGACAGAATGTAATGCCCCTGTCAAACTATTTAGTTATTCTGGTTCCGTTCACATGCAAGTACAAAATATGAACAAACGCGATACATACGTCGGAAACTTTATGTCTATGAGAAACAGGCGTGACGTACCGACGTATGCAAAACATATTACAACACAGTACACCTCCTTCTCGGAGTAATTTGAATAAATTTCATATAATATGGTACGGCTAGACTTACTGGCGAGATAAAATTACAACACCAAGTTTGATCCTTAGATTACTTGTGATGATGTAACGCGACATAATAATAATATCTTGTCACATCTTGTCGATATACTGTGTCACACTCTGTTTGTACAGACGCGCAAAAATCTGATCTATCATTCCAAGGTTGAAATTCGTATGAATTTCCTTAGATATACTTGTTGCTTGTCACAATATAACAACTCTACCTTACTTAGCCGTGTGGTGACGGCGAATAGAATACAAGTGTCACCACCCCAGTCCAACTTTTCCCGTCGTGGGGGTCGTAAGCTCCCCAGAGAACGGGCAACAGCGCTATGCGCTAGCGAATGCTTATCTTTGGTTAATCTTCGCGCTATAATACCCGTTTTATACATTTAATATCATGTCAGTGCGCGTTTCCTTAAAAAAAGACATAGGTTATGGCGACTTATCTCGCAGTTTATTGGCCGAACGTACCAAGCAAAGGTAGGTACTTAATAACGAGTGTTGAAACTGGCTAAAGGCTGCGCGAGAGTCGATCAAATCGTTGACAGTCACTATTTGAATGACTAAGTACTGCAATTCAAGTGATCTGTGATACGTGTACCAAAGTATTGTAAGACTATGTTTTGGCTAGGCATTCCGAAATATTAAATTCGAGGAGTTTAATACATCGGCAATAGAGTAGGAATTTGCGTGGCAAATATATGTATATTGTCAGTAAAATGATGTTACACAGATATGCACATATCCCAGCGCAGATATTAGTGTCGAAATTGTGAGTAATTTGTCTAAATGGTGGGTACAAGACATTTTGATTGTATGCCGTACTAACATAAATTGCGTAACATATTATTTTATTTTGAAACACCTTGTATGAGAAAACGGTTTTTAAATCAAACTAATTTAACCCTTAACTGCATGATTTTTTTTTGTCTGAATAAAAACCTATCCTTCTTAAATTATGTGGTGCATCATGGGAAAAAAAATTAAAAGTGGTCTAAAGCCAAAACTGCGTTCATACGCATTAGTTGTACCACTGACAATAATTTAGAATAAAAAATCTGTAGATGGGACGGCTAGAAAAAAAAATCGAGTAAAATTATACTGATGTAGTATTACATCACTATGCAGCTAAGGGTTAAATACGTACTATGATAAAGTTTTAGTCTCACTCGTCCGCTGAATTTCTATTTTCCTAAATCTATCTTACGCGTTTACACCATTTTTCTTTTACCCAGACACTCTTTGATTCTTTGGTCTATCCAGACACTTTTTGATACGTTACCAGCTGACCGTTGTTACCGTGTTTTTCCAATGTGCATTATTAACAGTGTTTCCCTGCTATTGTATGTAAGTAAGAACTTTTTACTTACTTAGGAGACGAATTTAAAAAAGTCGGGCAAACAACGAAGGTAATCTTATCTTTGGTTAATCTTCGTGCTATAATACCCGTTTTAAACTTTCAATAAAAGTTGCGGTTTGAAGGAAGATGTAGTAACCAAGATTGAAAAGGGCATGCTTCGGTGGTTTGGGCATATAGAGAGAATGGATGGAAGTCGATTGACGAAAGAGATTTATATGGGTGATGTAATGGGCCGGGTGTGTAGAGGTCGCCCCAGAAGGACATATGTTGACCAGATTGGTGATGTCCTGGCCGAAGGTGGCGTGAAAAGTACTCGAAACCGGAGGTCATGTATGAAAAGATGTATGAATGTAGATGAAGCGAAAGGGGTATGTCAGGACCGTGACAAATGGAGATCTGTAGTCTCTGCCTACCACTCTGGGAGACAGGCGTGAAGTGTATGTATGTATAAATTCAATATTAAAATTACTGAAAAAAGATCTTTGCAGTACATTAATAACGTGAATTGCAACAAGTCATTACACTTCTAATGATATTCTCTGAAGTGGTAGATATGTCGCAACTCGCAGTTAGTACACAAGTGTAACCCGACGCGGCCCCGCTCTACTCCCCAGTCCCCTGATAGTATTTTATCCCTCATTCCCGGCTAAGTACTGGCAATAACATTCGATTCAAACGCACAGCAATACAGTTTTCCATTAAGCAAAGGCATAATTTACTGATACCCATTAAAATAGTCTCAGCAACTCATAGCGGGTAGTTAAACAATAATCAAAGATAATAAAACTTAAAACTAATTAAGGTCTCGGGATGCTTCGCTGGGCTATAAACCTAGCTACAGTCAGGGTGCCTAGGCCCTAGCGCGTCTAGATCTAGTAACGTTTTCTGCTTCGGTGTTAGTTTTTACTCGGTCGTTCGGTATTTTATTTCTTTTTCAACATGCTTTTTGATGTTATAGCGACATCGGAGTTATAATTGTCTATTAATATTTAAATTGTACGCTAACAATTTTGTTATTTCTAGCACAGTTCACTCCACACAGGATACGAGTAAATCGACTAAACAATTTCATTATTTTTACAAACATCACTTTAAATAACTATTTTTTTTTGCTTTGAAATTTAGAGCAGCAAACATCAACTCAACATCAACACTTAAGCGCACGCGGTGGTGAACCGACGGCGATGCGCCCGCGCATGTTTCGACGTTAATATCATTTTTATGAGGCACCCGCGAGCCGGGTAGGAAGTCAACGTAAATCTAGATAGATAGCCTCGAATAACATTCAATAAAGTAAACTTTATTGCTACTGAGAGAAAACAGTCCTGCGTACAGGGGGGTTTATGATCGAGCGTGTAGAGTAGACGACGGCGGCGGCGGCGGGCCTGCGCTTGCGCAACATACGTCATAGAGCGGCTCTAGGAGCCACGGAGAAGGGCTAACACACCACCTGTCACTTGTAATGTATCTAGGTAGCTTGTTACGTCACAGCGCGTGCTACCTCTTACAACACATATCCAATGAATGAATTGTGCCGATATATTGTCAATCCTTTTACGGTGAAGAAAAACATTGCATGTTGTGCAAGTAGCTGTATTTTTAATACAACTGTAATGTACAGACACGTACACCTTCTTAACTATACGTGAGGTTTCCTTAATAATAAATAGCACGGAAGTTGTATTCCTGTTCCACTTTAGGCGTGGTCTAAGCAAGGCTTTGTGGTCTGTCAGTACGGGCTGATATTCACCAATAATATTAGTATATCTTTAAAGCTGACGAGCGGTCAAACATTTAGCCATCTTTTCTTATAACGATCGTAAAATATTTCGAATAGAGGTCATTTAAAAGTGCCCACCTAATTTACTATTTCTGTAACTTATCTACATAATTCGCGTGTGGAATGCGCGTCGGACGTCGTCCGTCGGCGCAAGCGCAGGCAGTTGCACGCTGCGCCGTCAAATACGTCATCCGCGAGAGATTTATACTTAGAAGAAAAAAAAATAGCGATACTTAATAAATATGAATGAGCCATAACGTAGACAAGGAGAGGTAAATCATCGACACCCACGGCGCATGCGCCGGTCCCGCTGCCCTTGCGCACGGGGCCTACTCTAAACCGTCGAAACATACGATCGTTTATTTTGTTCTGTTTACCAAGGTGTATATAGTAGAACCTAGCTATTAAAACATGTTGATCATTATTTTACTAAAAGTCCTGTAATTGGGAAACTTCAACTAATTTCAGACAGTTTATTTCATTATGGTTGAGTTTTTAACACAAACGGAAGTTGTATAGACTTAAAATAAAATGAACCGACTTCAATCATCAAAATTTGACAGATTTGTGGTTTTCTCAAGGGTCCCTTTGTCGGAACTGAACACAAATTATTATTATTATTATATTAAACGGGACAAAACGGGAGGCATAATAAGCTTTCAAATAAAAATCAGAATCATCCAAATCGCTTCGCCCACTCAAAAGTTTTGAGATAACAAAGATTTTAAAAACAACCCACGAAATTAGAACTTCCTCGATTTTCAAGTTAAGATATTTTAAGATTAAAAAAAGATGCTTAACATCAGACAGGATGGTAGTCAAACGCTTGTTCATTATGTTTAAAAAAAATTAAGAAAAAAAATCTTCCAACCGAATAGCAAATGCAAATAATAAAATAACCTTGTATTCAAAGTGCAGTTAAAGCTCCCTTGATAGATGTGTGCCCACTGAATAGTTAGCTCGCTCATAAACCTTCAGCTTTACGGTTTCATCACCTGACGTAATGGCAGATCAGAATTTAATGCCTCACCTGAGCTGATGGCAGGTTGCTGAGGCTCCTCGCCAACCTCCTTGAGCCAACTGAACAAGAAAATCACACCATGTTACAGCTCAATTTACACCGGGCGTGTTTATGTTACGCGGACCGCCACTGTATCCCTGACTTCGTCGTAAACCATAGAGAGGAATTCAACAGCCACTAACAATGAGTACGGTTAGAGTTTTTAGCATGTGCTGGAATTACTGAGCTCGCACTGTACACGGATTCACGCGAATAGTAAAAGGTTTGTTTTAAGAAAGTTGAGATTAACATCTTTAAAAATAAAATAAATACACTTCACGCTTTTTAATCCAAAAGTGGGGTAGGCAGAGGCACTTGCTAAAGCAAATGCCTACGGTTCACGCGCGCGTATTTAACCCAACGTGACAGGGGGGGGACCCAACCTGAGCCCATCGCCGTTATAGGGTTCACACACCTTGTGGTGTGCGGGTTTCATCACGATGTTGTCCTTCACCGTACGAGCGTTGGTTTGCGTACATATGCTCTGAAAAAGAGTCCTATTTGTACACGTCCAGTAGCCGGACTCGAACCCGGGATCTCCCGGTTACAAGTCAAGTATCCAACCAACTGGACCACAGACGCTCATTAAAATCTTTAAAAGAGTTCATTTTCAGTGCCCTTGTTTCACTTAGTTATGACAGATGGCGCTAGCTGTAGTAGGGGGATAAAAGTCAAGGAAATGACTAACTTCAAGCAGTCCGTGTTGAATGTGACAGTTAATTTCTTTATCGTTATCGTTTACATGTCACAAAGGATTCTAAAGTTTGAATAACTTACCCAATTATTAAAAAACTGTACTAAAATACAACTGACAGAAGTCCCCCTGGACACCTACTAGCGACATCTAGATAAGCAATTTTTGGAGTTTGAAAATTCCCCATTCTACCTTATTTGTATAGTTTGTTTATGAACTGCTTGCTTTAATTTTTGTTTGAAAGAAGAGTTTTCTAGGGCTTGATGACCGCAGACCAGATAAATCGAGAGGGGGAGCTTTGAACTTTTTAAAAGCTTTTATTTAACTTGCAATGTATGTATGTTCGGGTGAAACCTGGATACCTAATTAAATCTCACGACAAGCTTTTATCACGTATAAAAAGTGTAATGACGTTATAAGTTGACGGTAAAAGTTTATTTTATTATTTTTAGAGCATGTAAATAAAAGCTTATTTTAAAAAAGGTTTTTTACATTTAATTTATTGAGTACTACATAGAAGTCAACTCAACAACCAGTGTAAATTATAATAAAATAGTTGTTCATGTACAAAAAAATATGTACAAAGTACATTTTTTTTTAATTTCCCACAAACCCAAAAAAAAGCGAATTGATGATAATGATTATGATATATGATCACAATATAACAATGCCTGATTGTTTACCACGAGCGATGGTTAGTGTAACTGCGCAGGCGCTGCCGGTTCGACGCCGTTTCAATTTAACTATTCGGCGAATAAAAAAAAGCTCTGTAGGTAAATCTTTAACTCCGTCCGTTGAACCTCGACGGGTGAATCACCATAGTAATATGTATATTTCCGGGATATTCCCACCCACTTTCCCACCACTGTGATTCCTGTTAGAGCCAGGATCTACAGCGGCATACAGAATAGACCAGAGTTCAATCAGTGACGACTGGGCTAGATCCCGGGAGGGCCTAGCCTTCTGTCTTGGATCCCACATAGTTATTAAACTAAAGACGGTATAGAGTAAGAGTAATATGTATTAACTCGTAATGATGTGGCCCCTGAGGTGTCAGTTATTATTAAAGTTGGCATTAAAGAACTTATCAATAAGTAGTGGACGCCCCGCGATTTCATTCGCGTAGTTTCAGTATTTCTATCTAACCATAGATTGGGATAGACAGCGAACGAGAGGCGGATTAGGGACTTACGAATTTAGGGATTTTCGGTCCGTATTGGTTATGACACCTTTGCATACCGATAGCTACCTTTGCTTTGCTACCTCGGCCTGTCCCGTTTTGATATTAAAGGACAAGAAGGTATTTTGAAAAAAATAATATTTACAAGTTATTTACATTAGCTTAGCCTGTATATAATCACACCTACCAAACATTTCACAGGACAACAACTTATCTGTTTCAAAACCACATTTATGTTAATTATACCTTTAACGTATAATTATACGTTATAATTATAACGCAGGCTTTCTTCTTTTCTTCATATACACACATCAAAAGTGTATAGGGATCAAGAACATTTTTAGCTCTAAAAAAATCTAATTTATTTAAATCAAATCTAATCTTCTGGATTGGCCTCCTACCATGCCTGTATCAATGACTTATCACCACATTTTGAATAAATTATGAATGAATTCAGTATTTGTAAAATATATTCTTGATTACAATCTTCTAAAATTTACTTGATCCCTAGACACTTTTGATGTGTGTACTTGTAAAAGTTACAAAACAAAAACATGGTAAATGTTGACTCACTTACAGGCTAACACAGAAAGACATTATGTTACTTGAGGACATATCTGTGCTTGAAGGGACTTTCAGAATAATGACCGCAGCGTTTCTACCGAGAACCGCCCTCTTTTTAGATACTAAATTTAAAAAAAATGTAGAATGATCGCGTGTCGACATTATGACGCCGCTTGAAGTTAAATTTTACAACAAAAAGAACCCACTTTTCTCGGAATCGCTCCACACATTTTCATAATGACACATCATTTAGCCACCCATATTATTTTAAAATTAACTTCACCCGAAAGCGTTTTTAGTATGTTTTATGTGAGGTAATGCACCCGTACGACATTATCTTGCATTGACAGTATTAAAAAAAAGCTTTTTTTTTTGGTATCTTGAGTTGAAAGAGACGTGAACAAGTGTGCTCCGTCGTAGACCACATCGCTGCTTAACATCAGGCAGGACGGTGGTCAAACGCTTGTTCATTGTGTTTAAAAAAACTTAAATAGGCTCACCCCCTGTCACGTTGGGTTAAATACCGGTGAACCGTGAGCATTTGCTTAGCAAGTGTCTGCCGCTTGCAAAGCAAATGCCTTAGGATTAAAAGGCGTGAAGAAAAAAACCATAAGATTATCAGCATCCACAACCCTGCCTATCTCTCGGCTTGCTGGACTCTGGATGACGTCTGTACTAGAATAAAAAAACATTAATAATTAATTTCATACTAAACAATAAATTTTAATGATGTAGAGTATAACACAGTCTTAAAGGACCTCGAGCAATGGTTTTAGAAATTTAGTTGGGCTCGTCAACATGAACAACTTTCATTATGACGGCAAAGTGAGGAAGTAAAAAAAAAATTCAGCAAAATACAAAATATCATCTTCCGAGGCAATTTTTTTCTCTATTTCGTATGGAGATGAAAATAAAATTTTTGCGTTTCCCCGCGTTATCGCCATAGTAAAAGTTGTTCATAATGACGAGCCCAACAACGGTTCTAATGCTTTAACGGTTCTAATGCTTTTACACGCAGTATATAAAATATTTGTATTAAATAATGAATGAAGTATTACTAATAATATTCATGTTTTACCACACTTTTTTCCTTAGAATTTCAGGGCACTAATGCACTGATTAGTTTGTAAATAACGATCGGTAATCGTTACACAGAAACCTACTAAGAAGTTTAAAAAAAAACTGCCCTCACCATTTAGATTTACTTTCGTTAACATTTGATAAGAATTAAAGTGGACAATATTATGCTATTTTGAGAACTCACTTTGCTACATTGTATACTAAAGTAATGTAATTTAGATTTTTTAAAACATTGAAATCCGCATAGCGAGTTCAAGGTAAAGTGAGTCATATTTCCTACCGCATAGTAACCACTGTTCAACTTTATAGCATCATCAACGTGTCTACAGAACTTTAGCAAAGAGATCATCGGAATGTATCTGGTACCTCGTAAATAATACTCGTAAAGGGCGCATTTTACATACGCATTAAGTTCTTTTTGCATGCGCGGGCGCAGGACCTTGCGCCGCGATGCTCATTACTGATAGAAACGGTTCCGCACCAATAAGGGGCCGTAAAAATAACCGCCTTGAAACTAGCATATTTGTCAGTTTGGCATATCGTATTAAAACTGCCTTTATTTAACGAAGTTTACGCTTCGACTATTCATATTAACCGAGGGGTATTCCCGTTAAACCGTAGAACTCCACTCTAGTCACGCAAATAAAACTAAATAGTAATAGGTTTAGTTAATATGTACACTAAATAATTGTTGTTGTTATTGTTCATAAATGATATTTCCTATAAGTAGTAAGTAAATGTTTGCTATGCCCTAACAGGGTTCATGTTTGATACTTTTTACTATGTAACATCTTACTTTCAACATAAATGCAATAAATGATATGATATGATATGAACCGCAGAACCTTAAAAATTAAGATACTAGCTTTGCTTCTGAGAAATAACGTAATGGCGTCCTAAGTGTCATACGGAATTGTAAAAGGCATCAGTTGATCTGGCCCTGCAGTTCCGGGCATTAGAATAGGGCTGTGGTTCTCCCTTGCCTGTCGTACGAGGCGACTAAAAGGGCCCGGGGGTCGTCTACTTTCATAGTGCGAGCCGCCAGGACGTGGAATGACTTGACGGAGTCTGTGTTTCCTGCGCAGTACAGTCTGAAGGTCTTGAAGTGACTGGGGTCAATAGGTACCTAATGAACAAGTGTGCTCCATCGTAGACCACATCGCTGCTTAACATCAGGCAGGATGGTGGTCAAACGCTTGATCATGGTGCTAAAAAAACAATTTAAAAAAAAAGTTTACTTCCGGGTAATGTCTGTTGCAGACTGATATGTATATCCAATCGGAATTAACAAGCACTTTTCTCCCTCAGTGTACACAGACCAGCCGGTGTCTTCAGCGTCCCCGCCCACCAGGGACAAGATCAACGGGGAGGAGAAGGCGCGCTCCCGCCGCCGCGACACCTGGGCGGAGACCAGCCCGACCACGCCGGCTGATGATGGTAAGGGATTCGCGGTATCGTTAAGGGCTATGGTTCTCTTTTTTTGGGATGTCGAGAAAAATGATAATTATACTGGAGTAGGTACACTCGGGAGCAATGAAATCGAGTCAGTTTACTGTATCCGATTGTATTTGGAATTGGTATTGATAGTTCTGCAGCTCAATAGAAAAATATAAAGTTTAAAACGGATCTTACAGCGCGAAAATTGACCACAGATAAGCATTCAGCTTACCTTCGTTGTTTGCCCGACGTTTCGACACAGTTACATGTAGCGTGGTCGCGAGCTGACTGGAGTACGGCGGCGGCGTCGTTCACGCGTTTTTTACTTTTAATATAATGCATGCATACAGTGCGCGTTTCTTTTTATACCAATAAATACATATTCCTAATACTCTGTATTTCATCATTAATTTGAAATAGATACAATTCCTAATTGTTAATTTTCCATGTCGTTTATTTGTCATATTCCTCCATATGCAAAGATACCCATTCATAACAGAACTAGGAACCAAAATCTGTCAATGAGAAATTTTCCTGTATGGTTCCAATCAACTTGAAACCACCGAATAGTCAAGCATCCTTCTTCCAGTCCTTACCAAAGACATCTCCTCCCGCAGGTGTGTCAGTGCGGTCCCCGCTCCTGCAGCAGCAACACCAGCAGTACGGCGAGCAGCTGCGCGACATCGCCGCATCGCTGACGAGGCCTCGCTCGCGCCGCGCCTTGCCGCCCATCGAGCGACCCACGCGGCTGCCGCCTGACAGACTACCGGTAATATTTTAAGATTTTTCTTTGCTCGCTAGAATTTTCAACGTGGCATTTTCAGTGTTCTGATATTCATTGTGTGGTCGTATTCCTTCTGGTTCAGTGCAAAATCCTCAAAATCATCCAGAATCAGAATGAGAATCAAAAGATTTAATAAAAATGCAGCTTGACAATGAGTAAGTAGGGTACTTATAAATGGACCGATACTTAACACTAGGAGAGGATACGGAGCAATTGTGTCTCTTTGCTATACGCCCATTGTAGGCACTAGGTTGGTTGCGGCGTCCTAACAGACATTCTGTGAAGGTCTTGTGATATAACGTCGGTAATTCTTACTCTTGTGGAACATCTAAAAATGTTGAGGTAACCACTTAACATCAAATACTAAACAATTTATAAAAAAATTAAATAAAAACAGCCTAGAAATTATTTCATAAATGTTCGTCGCGCGTTCAATGCACTAGACATAGACATATAGACATAGACATTGATTTATTTTTGCTAAAAAACACACAAACAACAATTCAGTACAATAGGTTACACATACAGTGCATGTTAAATGCAGCATTCCTATCTATCGTTCCTGTGTCTGTACTGAATACTAACATGACTTGAACAGGCGCGCGGTTCCCCCGACGGCGGCGTGCCCCCGAGCGAGGAGGGCGCGTCGAGCGCGAGCGACGGCAGCGAGGCGGCGGACATGGTGGACGCGGCGGAGGCGGCGGAGGGGGGGCGCGTGGAGCTGCCGGCCGAGCGCCTGCTGCACGCGCGCGCCGGCTGGCTGCAGCGCCGCGCCTCCACCGCCGCCGCCCCCGCCGCCGCCGCCGCCGCCGGCTGGGCGCGCCACTGGTTCGTGCTGCGCGGCGCCGCGCTGCTCTACTTCCGCGACCCGCACGCCGAGCACCGCGGACTCATGGACGGCGTCATCGACCTCAGCGGCGTCGCCAGGGTAGTCGAGCTGCCCACCTCATCCACCACCAATGGTTACGCTTTTGAGACTGAGGTTTGTGTTTTTGTCTTGTCTTGTCTAGTCTATGATTATGGTATTTTAACTGTGTTTGTTAATTTTGTGACTTTGCTATTTTGAATATAAACTTGCCAACACGCAACAGATTTTTATATTCGTTTTTACCTGATTATATTAATAAGATAAGCATATTTTTCCTTTACAGACTTGGGACGGAAAACACATCGTCTTGTCAGCGGTGACAGCCGGAATAAGAGCGAACTGGGTGTCAGCGATCAGAAAAACCGCAGGTTTACCCGACACCACCCCGCTGTCTCTGATTCTTAGAGAAGACAGCATCGATCAAGGGTCGGAGTCGTCCACGTCGCCCGTGACCCCGGTGACTCCCGGCACTAACCGGTCGGCGCCGTTCTCCTCCGACGACGAGTACAGGACGGCCTCCGAGGGCGGCAGAAGGGACAGCGCAGACTGGGGCGACGTAGCGCCGCAGCCTCCGCCGTCACCCTTATTCAACCGCACGCCAATATCCAAAGTCAAAGAAAAAGTTCGAGCCAGAGGATGCCACCAACTCATGAACCGAACAGAAACTAAAATTGATAAGGATGAAATTGAAATAACCAAAGAAAAAGAATGCCCGTCTGAGGACATCGAAGATACGAAACAAACCGAACCCCGTAAACGAAGTTACATCTCGACAATCGAAAAACAATCGATTGAAATCGACGACTTGCGTAAGCAGTTAAAGCTGGCGCTGAGCGACGTGAGCGCCGCGGAGTCCGAGCTCGCGCGCCTCCGGAAGCTCAAGTCCGACACCGCGCTGCGGGAGAAGAACATGGAGGATCTAGTCAACAAACTGCAACTCAAAGAGGAGGAGTTACTCTTGAGGACAAAAGAAGCCGAGAACTTGGACACCATCAAACAGCTCTACAACCAAGACAAAACCATGTGGGAGAGTAAGTTAACGGAAACGCAGAACTTCCTCAAGGAGTCTACTGAACACTGCGAGCTTCTGACAACACAGTTAGCAACGGCACAAGATAACGTGCAACAACTGCAGCGAGAACTCAACGAACTTAACGAAAAACTACTAAAAAGCGTGAAAGAAAACGACAACTTGTACGTGAGAATTCGAGATCTCGAAGGGAGAATCCCCGCTGAGTCGCCCACGAAAGAGAAACGGAAGAGTATTAGCTCGTTCGGAGAACTCAGCGAGATGGACCAGGGGATGAACCTAGACTCGTTAGAGAAGAATAAACTGATAGAAGAGTACGTAGACCTGAGGAGCAGGTTCCTGAAAGCGATCCAGGAGATAAAGGCGATGAAGAAAGAGCTGCGCGAATCGCACAACATGTATGATGAACTCGAGATCACCAATATGAAGCTTAGAAATGAAATGAAGCTGAGAGAACAATGCAGTCGCTCAGAAATAGACCTTTTGGCTGCTCGCATCTTAGATCTGACGCAGAAACTTACTGCATCCGACAAACAAGTCAGAACGCTGAAACACAAGATACAGAAAACAGAATCAAGGGAAAAGAGGCGAAGTTTGTCGTTGAAAGGCCGAGAGTCATTGTCATTAGGCAAGGAAGTTGAAGAAAAACTAACCGAGCTAGAAGGGAAAATATCCTTGTTGGAATCAGGAGAGCCAGCACCCACCATAAATCCGCCGTCCAAAGGTTCTTCACCTGCCAAAGAAAAAGTCGGTAGAAGCGACTGTGTGACCGACGAGAAAAGAATGAAGAGACTGGCCGCAAGACTGAGACGGAAGTCTTTAGACAGCGCCACCAGCTCCGAGCCCATGAAAATGCTCGTCAGGTTAAGCTCGCTAGAAACCAAAGTTGCCTCAGTGCTTGAACACCGCAGAGACCTGACCAACTCGTGCGAATCACTGAGCCAAGCGACGAGATCTTCTGAGAGCCCGAGCTTCGACAGCCCCGAGAGTTCCACCGTCGGTACCCAGTCGCAGCGCCACCTGTTGGAGCGGCTGCAAAGTCTCGAGAACGTCGTCATCCACTCACGGGACAAGGTCAACGAGTGCCTCTACCAGATGAGCGCCATGAGAGCCGCGAAGACCAGGCGTTCGCCCTCGCCCAGCCTCGACAAGAAATACAGTATTAAATCGATGGAAAAGTGTCTCACAGATGTCAGCAAGAGACTACAAGAGTGCTTCGATAAGTGTGTAGTCGAGGACGACAGCACCTGCGACGTCGAGCTGGACGACGCCGTGACACAGGTCGTCATGGAGCTGGAGGAACAACTCCGAAGTAAATTATTAGAAATATCCAAAAAGAAATCGGCGCTATACGAGGCTGGAGAACTAACCCAGAGAAAGAGTCTCGAACTGCTGGCGGAGAAACTGGCGTACGAAGCAGTATTAGTGGGCAGGATACAGGAGGCTCTAGAAGCGAGCAACGGCAGCCGGTTCTTTGCGCGGCTTATCAAGTCTGAAGTAACGGAAACTAGTCAATTAATCGATAATCTTAAGCGTAAACTGAACGGCGAGCCCGAAGTCAACTCGAACAGCACTAAGACCTCGCTCGACTACCTTGCGCGCATACTGTCGCGGAAGATCGACTTCATGAGCAGCACGGCCGAGGGCAGAGACGGCAGACCAGCCGACCTGGTGCTGCGCGGCGCCGAGCTGGAGTCGTTGCAGCAGCAGCAGCGGGAGGTGGCCGCCGCCGTCCAGCGCTTCCAGGAGGAGACGCTGCGGGGCGCCGGCGGGGGCGAGGGCGCGGGCGCGGCGGGCGAGGCGGCGGCCTGGGCGCGCGGCCGCGACGCGCTGGCCGCCGGGCTGGCGCAGGCCGAGCTGGGCGGGGCGCTGCGTCGCGCCGCGCGCCGCGCCGACCTGCGCCTAGACGCGGCCCGGCGCGCGCTGCTCACGCTCACCGCACAGGACCGCGCCGACGCCGAGCTGTGGTGGCGCGCCGCGCACGACCGCCTGCGCGCCGAGCTCGAGGCCGCGTCGCGCCAGCTGGCGGGCCGCGCCGTGCCGCCCGCCGCGCTCGCGCGCCTGGCCGACGTGCTGGCGCACAAGGCGCTGGTGGACGCGCGCGTGGCTGTGCTGGACGGCACGTACCGCGCAGCGCCGCTACCCGCCGCTCCCGACACGCTCGCTCCGCTGGAGACAGACCCCTCGCAAGAGGCAGAGTTTGTGTACCTGTTCCAGCACTTCTCGACGGAGTGTCGCGCCCTCTTCTCCCCTGACTGTGCCAGTAACAGTGAAGACGTGATGAAGATCGGCGAAAGCGTGTCCCGGGCGGAAGCCGCGGCGGCGGAGGTGAGGAGGCGCCTGGGCGGGGGCGGAGAGGAGGCGTGCGCGAGCGCCGGCGAGGCGAGTCTACGCGAGCGACTGGACGCGCTGGCGGTGCGGCTAGAAGCTCTACAGGACTCGCCTTGTCAGCATTGCAAACAGCTACAAGATGCGCTCGATAAGTGAGTACTCTTAGATAAGATGATATACGTTATCGAATACAATAATTTCAGTATGTATATTGAGTATGTGTGTTGCGGCAGGGTGGCGGAGGCGCGCACGCGCGGCGAGTGCGCGCTGGCGCAGCAGGCGGCGGCGCTGGCGGCGGCGCGGCGCGCGCGCTCGCAGCTGCAGGGCCAGCACGAGCGGGAGCGCGCCATGCTGCGCGAGCGCGCGCGCCGCCTCGAGCGCCGCCTCTCCACGCTCGACACCGAGTACGCCGCGCAGCTCGACAGCCTGCGCGCTGCCTACCAGGTGCGTTCACAACATATTATACTCTGTACTAAATGTTAAATAATGTGAATGTGAAGTAACCGTGTGATGGTACGTGGTCAGAGCGCGGTGTCGGCGGAGACGCACGGCGACGGGCTGCGCGCGCGCTACCAGCAGGAGATCGAGCAGCTGCGCGCGCTGTGCGAGAAGGGGCTGCTGGCGATGGAGAGCTCGCACCGGCGCATCGTGCGCGAGCTGGAGGAGCGGCACCGCGCCGAGCGGGAGCAGCTGCGGCTGGACAAGGAGCAGGCGCTGGCGGAGGAGACGCGCGCCACGCTGGCCGCGCTCGACGCCATGCGCAAGGCGCACGAGAGCGAGGTGCGCCGCGAGGTCGACAAGTTCAAGGCCGAGTGGCTCAGCCGCGGCGCGCACTCGCCAGACATCTCCGAGCTCAGCAGCAGGCACCAGTCAGTACCACTCCTATTCTTTTTCAAATTATCCAACACATTTTCAACACATCTATCTATATATCTTCTTCTTATATATAAAAATGAATTGCTGTTCGTTAGTCTGGCTAAAACTAGAGAACGACTGGACGGATTTAACTATTTTTGGTTTTGAATTATTCGCGGAAGTCCAGGGAAGGTTTAAAAGGTGTATTTCATCCAATACACGGCGTACAGACGAGAGGCGACTTCCTATGGCAAAAAAAATGTTTGCCGAGACAACTACTTTTCAAATAATATAACATAAGACATTGCTGCGAAATATTTCAGCTTTAAGATTCTCGAGAACAACTTTCGTATCTCTGGTCTAGGATGTTCTCGATTTTCTATTTCTTTCTAAGAGCTTGAATGAAAAAAGAAATTACAGTCTTTAGTTCCAAGTACACGTAGAAATCACCAACTCGTCTCACCTGCCACCGCACCTCTTTCAATTACAATATTTTATCCTGTTTAAAATGAGAGGTTTTCTGACTGCTTCAAATATGTCAAAAGTAGTTCCAAAACGTCTCACAGGCGGCGCTAATCAGACTTGATCTCAAGGAAAGACCCATATAAGAATTGTCAACAGAAAATTAAACTATAAAATGACAACCCAGTCTAGATAGTGCCATCTGTGTGTCCAATGTTGTCACTTTGCGCGCTTGCGCATAGATCTATTCACTATGTTTGTAAGAGTTCTCAATAGATGGCGCTGGGTGTCCTCCTGGATGGCGCTATCGTTTGATCAATGTAACATATGACATTGATCAAACGATGCAATAAATCACATCTGTTTCGATTACTTGTGATTTTGTTCATACCAAGTATCAAGAGTTTGCCCTCGGGCAGGTTGAGCATATCGTTGTTCACTGTGGACATTTCTTAGAACTGCAATAAACCACTTGTCAGAAAACCTACCATTGTGCAAAGGCCTCTCCTATTCTAATCCGCCATGTCTATGATCACAGACAAGAGATGGACGAGATAAAGCGTGAGATCCTGTCGCTGTCGGAGAAGTACTCGGTGAAGTGCGTGGAGTCGGCGGCGCTGGAGGAGCGCCTCGCGGCCGCCGCTCAGCAGCTCGCCGCCGCCCAACACCGCGTCGTCCAGCTAGACACCAGGTACACACCTCCACCCCCTCCCACCCCACTCTACTTCCACACTCCCTGCCGCCGCCCAGCAGCTCGCCGCCGCCCAGCACCGCGTGGTCCAGCTCGACACCAGGTACACACCTCCACCCCCTCCCACCCCACTCTACTTCCACACTCCCTGCCGCCGCCCAGCAGCTCGCCGCCGCCCAGCACCGCGTCGTTCAGCTAGACACCAGGTACACACCTCCATATCGACGTGAAGCTAAGAATTGGTGATAGACACTGAAATCTTCCTAAAATCAAGGACAACCTCGTGATGAAACCCACACACCACAAGGTGTGTGAACCCTATAACGGCGATGGGCTCAGCCCCTGTCACGTTGGGTTAAATACGCTTGGTGAACCGTGGGCATTTGCTAGCTAGTTCCTCTGCCTACCCCACTTTGAGACTAAAAGGCGTGAAGTGTATAAAAAATTAAAGAAAATCTCATATGCCTCATGTCAAACTACCCACTATTCCAGGAACAAGCAGCTGCGCGCGCACCTCATGTCCGAGGCCAACGACATGAAGAGCACAGAGACATCTTCCCTCTCACAGCTCATCGAAGACAGCGCTACGGTATGTTACCATTTGTCACTATAATGATGCAGAGGGAATTTTCATGCACAATTTGGATAAAAAAATGACGCAAATATTGTATAAATTGTATATTCTAATGCTTGAGCTACACATTGGATTTCTTGAAGCCAATAAGTACACCTAGTACGTATACGATCATAAAGAATGCTCCAATGTGTGGCACCGGCATAATGCAGTAGATAGATACCTCGACCCAACTTTGTGATGGGACACTATAAGTTGTTTGTCACAAGGATTTATTCCATATTCTATGACACTTTGCAAAATAATTGTACCTGATTCTCTTTCGGAAAAGACTTAATTACCTAAATAATAATTGTTTTATGTGAAAAAACTATTAAGCTTCCCAAAAAAAACATAATAAATCAAATTTAATATGGCAACAATGTCTATGGAAATCTGTCAAAATTTGACGTTTCTCCGTGGTGTGTTGCCAATACAGAATTTTTTTGTCAAGCTGTATAAACTTCGTAGTTTCTTCTTGCAAAGTGTCTTGGAAATCAAATCACGCTTATGCGGTAGTTTTATTGGAGCTTTGTTGGTACCGTCTTGCATTTATAGTATGATTCAGTTTATTTTTCATTTGGGCCAATAGGAAAAATACATATGACGGATCTCTTTGACAGTTCCCATTCAAACAATTGGGAATTTTCTTTGACGTCTTTCTGACAGATTTTCGGGATTAGAACTGTCATTACTTTCTAAACAAAGTTTGATAGTACTGACAGTCAGTACAGGCCCGGAAATCTGTCAGAAAAACGTCAAGAAAATTCCCCATTTTAATTGTAATGTTTTGACATTTTATTTAAGAATTACCTATTTATTGTGCCAGGCAATGATAATATTGTACTCTGCTGGAATCAAGGTAGTCTTCAATTAATTTAGCTTACATAAAAGTAGAGCATTAAATGGGGAATTTCCTATGACGTTTTTCTGACAGATTTTTCGAGCGGAGAGCTGTCATTACTGTCAAACTTTGTTTGGAAAGTATTTTATTGCATTGTACGCATATGAGCTGTCAAATTGGTCTGTCCAATAAAAAAAATAGCCTTTGAATTTGACATCACATTATTTATTTTCTTTAATGAAACGCGCACAGACTTTATAACTCAATATTATTCACCGGGTATAGTCCACTCGTGAGCACGACGCATGCAACTGCGTCTAAACGTCGAGTAAAATAACAAAGGTAAGCTCGAGCTTGTCTTTGATTGTATTCGCACCTATATACCCGGTGTACAATATTGAGTTATCACATTAATTGGCTCATATAACTCATTGATTCAGTTCTACATTCAGCAGCATAAACCAGCCAAAATCACTAATTAAAAAAAGCTATGAATGCAAGACCGCGCCTTTTGGTAAAAGTATAAATAAAGTCCTAGCAAGCCCGTCAAGAAAGACATGACTGAGGCAGACATTAGACGCTCATGCAATCGTCATTCAATTCAATTAGTCATGATTTATGGAATGACTACTACTACTAATTCAAACATCATTCACTATATTAGACGACAAGAAATCCGTCAATCACAATCATGAATGTGGTAAAACTGAGATAAAAACGTATCGTTTAATGTCTGCCTTAGAACAAATACGCGCTGTGATTGGCTGCTATGTCTCACATCGGCATGTTTCAACCAATCGCAGTGCCTGGTATGTCTTTCGTGAAGCGCTTTGCTAGGTGGGCAGTATTTAGTTCAGCACGATGGACCTCGCTTGCATGGTCGTCATCATGCATAATACATCGTAGAATTATATTTAAAACATTGGCGAAATTCCAGAAAAATCACTCAGTCCATGATTAGAAATTTTCCCTCATTTTCACCCGTATCAAAAACGATAAGAGAAATATGCAATCAGCTGATTGACGCTTTGTATGATTATTAACCTCGATACAAATAAATGCGTTGTAACATACACACATCAAGTACATTTTAGAAGATTGCAACAAAGAGTATATTTTACAAGAACTGAATTCATTCATAATTTATTGAAAATGTGGTGATAAGTCATTGATACAGGCTTGGGGAATTAGGTAGGAGACCAAACCAGAAGATTAGATTTGATTTAAATAAATTATTTTGTGGTGTGACATTGAATGACAAGATAAGGAATAGTGTGATAAGGGAAAGTTGCGGTTTGAAGGAAGACGTAGTGACCAAGATTGAAAAGGGTATGCTTCGGTGGTTTGGGCATATGGAGAGAATGGATGAAAGTCGATTTACGAAAGAGATTTATATGGGTGATGTAATGGGCCGGGTGAGTAGAGGTCGCCCCAGAAGGACATATAAAGACCAGATTGGTGATGTCCTGACCGAAGGTGGCGTGAAAAGTACTCGAAACTGGGAGACAGGCGTGAAGTGTATGTATGTATGTTAAATAAATTAGATTTTTTTAGAGTTAAAAATGTTCTTGATCCCTAGACACTTTTGATTTGTGTATACCGAAGTTATTACAGGTCTAGTGAACTGTCACTCAGAGCATACAGCTGAAAGTCAATTCTAGTCTCGAGTTTCGCCAAAGTTTTTAATTAAACATTTATTAAATAATTAATTAAATTTTATACATCACAATAATTTCATAAAGTTCTGGTGTCTATATTACGGCTCAATTATGGCTATGGGAACATTGTTGACATTTCAGTGGGGTTAAAACAATCAGAATAGAACACGTCCGTTCGATTCGTATCGATTCGTTATCGACAACGTCCACCAATCACAGCGCGCGGTACCGTGCTGTGATTGCTCTTACGTCATTAAAACAAACCAATCAACACAAAATGAACGGACGCTTTTGTAGTGTTCTAACCCGCCAGATTTTTAATGAAAGAAAATGACACAAAATAACTTCTTAGTACCGTTTCGTAGCTAGATTTGGTAGCTGGTTACGATACGGGAAATAATAGACTCATTGCCCCATTTGACTACGAACATGTTAGTTACGATATGTGACCCATTTCGAAGCTAACTACGAACAAGTTAGCTACGAATTGTGATACATTTCGAAGCTGACTACGCACAAATTAGCTACGAAATGTGTCTATTATTTCCCATGTTGTTACGAAATTCGGCTCCGAAATGAGACTGAGGGAAAATAACCAAGGCCATTTTGGAACCACAATAGAGGCACTGTGTACAATCAAGGACAACCATCTCTATATTGTACAACACTTAATGACAATAACAACGCACTGTATTGGTTGGCTTGGGAGATAAGGGTTAAATAATATAAGGCTTTTTCAGACAATAATACATTTGAAGATACACTTTTAAGAAAAAAGAACTTTCTTTAACCACGTTGTTTTTAATACACTCGTTACAAATTTTGTACTGCGAAACTAAATAAAAAACCCAGCCATCCCAACGGAACTGACCTCGATTGTACATAGAGCGGATGTCCTTGAGTGTATAAAATATGTACATCCCAAAATCCAGTAGTGATGACCATAAAGTAGTTTTGTACAAACGTAGTTAGTCAAACTGTTCATTCCCAATGTATAGATGGTATTTTTTTCTAAACTGTGGTTTTTAAAAGGTACAGTGGGAAATTTTCAGGGCCCTTTTTCTCTTAATTATGAAATATGAGATTAATGTCAACGAAATTACTGACGTCAAGCAGTCACTGTTGAAGTGACAGTTATTTTTTTTATTGTTTGATTACACAGTTACAGAAGTTGTTGAAGTTAAAGTTTAAGCTTACCAAAATAAATAAAACGTACTAAAATATAACAGACAGAAGTCACCCTGGACACCTACTAGCGAAAAATAGATTAAAAAAAATGTAGTTTGGTACGGAAAATTGCTATTACTTTTACTTAGCCCTCATAAAATCACAGTTTATTAAAAAGGTTGCACAGCTACTACCTATTAAGTGGTAACCATCCAAATATGATGTCATATGTCACTGTTGAATTACGGCGAGCGAACTATACACATAATATAATATTTAATTACTTAGGTACTTTGAATAAAGTATTCCAATCCGGTATCCGGTGGAACGGGATTTGAAAATAATATTTGCCGGGTCAGCTAGTTTGCATTAAAAACAAAGAAATAGTGATGTTCGCTCGCCTATATCATGCGCATTGATTGGTGGCACTAACAGCATGGTGGGCGCGACTCGCCGCTGTGGCGCCACCTGCGCCGGCTGGCGGCGGCGTGGCAACGGCACGCAGGTACACACGGGACACTGGGCTCAATGCCACTACACCCTAAGGCTCTATTTACCCCGCCGCGGAACGGAATGAGATTTCTAAAAAAAACTAAAGAATTTTGCGTGACGCACTTCAGTTCATCCTTCGGTCAATTAAGACGAGGACACAAGAAAGTACAAAAAAAGACACAAGATACAATATCTATCATGTTAACTCCTTCAAAACTTTTCAATGTAAAATTAAATAGCTTAATTAAGAATAATACAAAAATGTCACTTGTCTTTCGGGATACTTCCGACGTCCGTGGTCTCACAAGATCCCTTGCTGGTTCTCGTATCAACCATCATTCCATTCCAAGCAATGTAAATCGAGCCTAAGTCAACGATCAAATTGTCAAACGCATTTTAAAATGCGACCATGTCAAATTCATGCTCACTTTTCAAGGCGTTTGAGAATTCAGTTTAAAAGTCGTAACGCAGTCCGAAATATACGTGCGAAACTAAAATTTATAGAGTTCCGAATCGCAATCCCTTATCGTAACTGGGTTTGGTAGCTGGCTACGACATGGGAATGAATAGACCCCAACTACGAACAAGTTACTCAGTTCGTAGCTGACTACGAAGAAGTAGTCCATTTCGTAGCGCTGATTACGAACAAATTAGCTAATAAATCAGTCTATAATTTCCCGTGTCGTAGACAGTTACCAAATCCGGCTACGAAATGGGATTAAAAAACTAATTTTGTTTTAACTCTTGATTGAAATGTTTCTTACTATATAGTGATTTGTAATTACATAAGCTAAATATAATTTTCTCTCTCTACCATTAAATTTACCATATATTTGGACTGCGTTATGTAACTATCAAGGTATCTATATGAAATGTGGTTTCCTGGTTTGGTAATTAATAATGTACAATAGAAATTAGTACTTACTTATCTATCTACTTAATAAAAATATCTTCTAAGTTGTCACTCATATGCCTACGCTAATTTCATTTAACTAACCTACTATTGTATTATTCTTGGTGTGATTGTACTTTTACATTTGTGTTCCTGTGTTGTGTTGTGTATTTCTATCTTATTTTTCGTTGTACTATTTTCCTTAACAGTTTAAGGCATGTTATTTACATAATAACTAGGAAGGAATGTTGTCACCTATGGTATCTGGATGTTCACTGCACAAAAGCATTACAAGCATGGCTTAAATTCAATATTGTTCTAGGTATAATCAAAGACAAGCTCGAGCTTACCTTTGTTATTTTTCTCGACGTTTCGACGCAGTTGCATGCGTCATGGTCGCGTGTGGACCGATTGATTTATTATTTTCGCGCCGATATACCCGGTGAACAATATTGAGTTATAATGTCTGTGTGCGTTTCGTTAAAATATGATCATGGCTTAAATTGTCGTGAAATTTGTGCAGCTTTTCAAAGGAACCTATTGAAGCTCCACCAGTGTATTAAATAGTCTATATTCTTAGTAATCTTGAGGGTCTATTATTGTCACACGTTTCAATAAGTAGGTAGAGGCAAAACTCCAAAGACAGATACGAGAGTTAAGTTGTCTGCCAATTTGATTGCCAAGATTGTTTTTGGGCTAAATCAAATTATGACAATGTTAGTTAACGTACTCCTGCGAAACGGCTTTACCGATTTTAAAAAAAAATATTTGTGTAGGTCTGAGAATCGGCTATTATCTATTTTTTATGCATCTACTAGTTGTATTTCTCCCAATACACGGGGTACAAAGGCAACTTATTGTGGCAAAAGAAATGTTTGCCGGGATAGCTAATAATGTATGTATATTAGCAAAATATTAGTAAGTTAATTAGTAGACAAATGGAGTATGCCTACATCAATACTTCCCTCTTCTTAGCAATGAAACCTCAAGGTATGAACTAGACCCAATAAGTCGCAATAAAACATCAAGTGATATACGTACGATGCATTGCAGCAAATTTTTTTTTCCGGGTTATTCCCACCCACTTTCCCACCACTGTAATTCCTGTTAGAGCCAGGATCTACAGCGGCATCCAGAATAGACAAGAGCTCAATCAGTGACGACTGGCTAGATCCCGGGGGGGGCTAGTTTTCTGTCTTGGATCCCACATAGTTATTAAACTAAAGACGGTATAGAAATAAGAAGAAAATGCATTGCAGAAGCCGAGCCTGCTGGAGGCGGCACGGCCTGCGCGGAACAACATACAGTTCGCCAAGACCGAGAGCACGCGCAACCTGCAGCTGTCGCCCGTTCAGGTACACTACCGAAATTTTTTTTAAACACAATGATCAAGCGTTTGACCACAATCCTGCCATGTTAAGCAGCAATGTGGTCTACGATGGAGCACACTTGTTCATTACGTACCTATTCA
>SJJU01007477.1:0-26231 GCA_012932125.1 Conopomorpha cramerella
ATACACCACTTTCCTGGTTCAAATCCTACCGTGAAAACCCAGAGCAGTGTGTCGAAATGGAACACTATGACCAGCCAAGTGGTAAAATAACCAAATATAAGTCTGATTAGACAGTTCTAACAAGAACCATCCCACAGGGCAGTACAATATGCTGTTTACTGTTCTTTATATTAACAACCTCCCCAAAGCAATCGACAGACCAAGCTTGCTATTTGCAGACAACACTTCAATAGTTATGGAATGTCAATACTTTATTAATTAACACATTTTACTGGCTATCAGACCACAACATAGACATTAACTTCTCAAAAACTAAAATAAAGCAGTTTAGACCCTACTCACTCCTCTTAAAATTAACTATCAATATAATAACAAAGATATTCAATATGTTGAGCTGTAAAACTTATTTCATATAATATGACATTTCAATCCTGCTGTGTATTTATAATGTTATATTTTAAAAGCCTAAAGGTTGTAAGTAATCATAAACATCTATTCCCAAAGTACACACACCCACACAATCTTAGACCTAAAACTAGACTGGCTAACCCTAGCTCCAAGCTACAACTTGTACACTCCAGCCCACAATGTGCCTCAACATCAATCATAAATACTAGCCAAGATTCTCCATATTATAACATGTAATAGCCCCACAGACAAAATGAAAACTGAAACAATATTTAATAAAAAAAATGTACCTATTACACTACACTGTATAACAATTCTTATAAGACCAGTCAATCAATGGAGAGCCCTATGTCCACCAAATATGGACTGATGATGATGTTGAACCAGTAAATCTGTTTAATTTGTTTTAAGATTAAATTTCTATCTATGATGTTTACTGTTATACCCTTACAGGGTTCATGTTTGTTACCTTACCATATAATTTTATTATAAGACCTTGTTACAACATGAATGCAATAAAATAAACATATGAATGAATACGAAAATCCGGCAGGAAAGACCTATACTTACCATTATATTACTGGCTAGTCAATCGTTCGTTATTTTCAAGGACAATCAACCGGCAAAAACAACATCCAAACAATTATGATGATACATTGTATTGTAGTACATACATGGTGTTACAATACAAATATCAAATTATCTTACATGATGAGTACCTTCCTATGTAAAATTATTGTTACCTGCGTATTTAACTTACCTCCTCAATTGAAGATTTATTTCCGTCCGTCCGTTCCACCGCGTGCGTGCACTAGCCGGCCGAGAGAGAAGTAGTAGGTAGGTTATAGGTAGGTACCTAAAGCGTGAGTAAAGCTTTGAAATGTATGTTCGTCATTCACTCACTCCCACACTCATCACATCGAACTTGATATCTCGTTCCCTCGGTACAAGGATATATTGGCGCGTGGTTAAAAAGTTTGCCACCCAATTTGAGCCAATTAAGTCAGGCTTTGCGGGATAATGCTCTATATTGTCATAATATAAGCATAACAAAGTTCCAAAAACAAACCATTAGGGAGAGAAACACGAGATTTCCAAGAAATTACATATAATGTTCAGCACTCACGCGCCAAAAGATCCTTGTCGTCCTGAATAGGAGGTGAATGGCCTGCACGAACGTTTTACATGAAGAATGAACTATCTTTTAGTAGATAACCCTGTCATTTTACAGCAGCCGGAAGTGTTGCGCTCGAGAAGTTCTAGATTCTAGGTAAACTAATACTAACGTTACCATGGGGAACCTTAAGCTGTAGCTTATCGTGTTATAAACTGTAGTTGGCGGTATAGATTTATCCCTGCTTTATCAAAAAATAAAAAACACATCACAATCGTTTTCAATCTGTCAATATTTTTCCTCCCTCCCCACTCCCCGCACTGTACAACCGTCATTAATGTCAAAACTAGCCCAACGAATTCAACAAACAAACAACTTCTATCAAGAGTATTCAATAGTGTAAAAGTAATATTTTGAAAGGTTTACGACCCTTCTTGTCACTTAAAACCCTACCCAAGTCTTCATTAAGGGTGCAATCAAATATTTTCTTAAATATCGTAACTTGGAAGCAAATATGAGTGCAAGAGTCAAGAAGCCCGCGGCAGCACCGCGTAAAAAGGCAAATGGATACAAGATGCCAGCTCCTATACCAACAGGCGAAGTAATTCATGACACATTGATGAAGAAAAAGTGGCGGATAGGCCCCTCAATCGGTGTTGGTGGTTTTGGTGAAATATATTCGGCCTGTGATCACGAAAGCGCTGCTAAGAAGGCGACGCAATATCCATTTGTCATAAAAATTGTAAGTACAGATAATAATTTGCCGCTTTTCTCCTCCATCCATTATCTATGGAGTTTTGGACTGGACCTGGAAATGTTGAGGCTTACATGTAGAAATTATAAGGATATTGGTGTTCAGTGTCAACATAATTTATCCAATCATAATTTTATGGTTGTACAAATAGCACCCTACTGGTGCACCCAAACAGAGTTATTACAAACTCACTCTATGCCTCTGTCTTTCACAATCTTATTTCTCAGCCTTCAACCCTGCAATTCCCAGACTCAGATTTGGGATATTACACCGATGTCCCATTATCGTGAACATCCTTGACTGTAAATAACAATAATTTCTATGTTTTTGTTAAAGGAACCTCATGAAAATGGACCTCTATTTGTTGAAAAGCACTTCTATGTGCGTAATGCAAGTCAAGATGAAAGTAAGTGAGAGTTTTACACATTATGATTTCTTAAAATGGTAGAAATGTTCATAAAATACTTAAGTATTCTACTTGTAAAAATATTTTATTCTTGTTCACTAACTGACTTGGCAAACATTGCGTGGCCAATATACATTAGTTTTAAAGATCACTGCTGCCTACTAGGAAAGTGCCCCAAGAAAGATAAGACTAAGACATATCAGGCACTGCAATTGGTTGAAACAAGCGAAGTCTCACAATGTCTGACATAGCAGCTAATCACAGCACATATTTGTTCTATGTTTTATCTTGCTGGGGCTGCTGGAGGCTACTCTACTTTGGTTTATACTATGTAGTGACTGTTTTTTACTTATTTTCAGTAACAAAATATATGAAATCTAAGAAGATGAGCAGTTTGGGTATGCCAACATATTTTGGGAATGGCTCTCATGAACATAGTGGTGTGAAATATAGATATTTGGTGTTAGAGCGATATGGTAAAGATATATGGAACATATTCAAGGAATGTGGCAGACAATTCCCTGTTGTCACTGTTTTTCAACTTGGCTTACAAATGGTAAGTTAATTACATATTTTAGATATGCAGGTATAATCACATTAGAATATTATTACCGGCCCACATGGGCCCACACAGGGTGTGGGCAGTGGTTTTGTGTGCACTGGCTTTTACAACAAGGTAGGCATTAATCACCAAGGATTCACACATAAAAAAAATACACTTCACGCCTTTTAATCTCAAAGCGGGGTAGGCAGGGGCACTTGCTAAATTCACCAAGCGTATTTAACCCAACGTGACAGGGGGTGAGCCCATCGCCGTTAGAAGGTTCACACACCTTGTGGTGTGCGGGTTTCATCACAATGTTGTCCTTCACCGTACAAGCGTTGAGTAGTGTGCATAGGCTCTGAAAAAGAGTCCCATTGGTACACGTCCAGTAGCCAGACTCGAACCTGCAACCTCCCGGTTTCAAGTCAAGTATCCGACCAACTGGACCACGATGCTCCAATTGACATATATGTATAGGTAACTTGTCTTTACCAAATATAGGTACCTATCTACTCACCCACAAAACACAGGACCTTCATTAGCCTATGTCGTGATTACAACAAAAAAAGATCTAGCAACAACTCTATTATTAGGTCAGGTAGCCAAAATACCAAGGTAGGCAGTGTCTTTTTGCCTATATGATGTGCACGCCACTAGGGGTGGGGATACTGTTTGGCATGCCAGAATTAAAAGTGATTTATTATTTCCAGCTAGACGTGTTGGAGTATATTCATAGTCGAGGCTATGTCCACGCAGACATAAAAGGCGCCAATATACTTCTCGGGTTGAAGAAAGGCACAGAGAACCAAGCTTATCTTGTGGACTTTGGTTTGGCCACAAGAGTGAATGATAAAGAATTCAAGCCGGATCCAAAGTGTGCCCACAACGGAACTATCGAGTATACAAGTAGAGATGCACATTTAGGAGGTAATGTAATAAATAAGTTAATAACAACCAAAATTACTGACAATAAGTATTTACAAAGTAACATCATATTTGTAGATTAGGCACTACTACATACATACACTTCACGCCTGTCTCCCAGAGGGGTAGGCAGAGACTACAGATCTCCATTTGTCACGATCCTGACATACCCCTTTCGCTTCATCTACATTTATACACCTTTTCATACATGACCATGGTTTTGAGTACTTTTCACGCCACCTTCGGTCAGGACATCACCAATCTGGTCTTTATATGTATGTCCTTCTGGGGCGACCTCTACTCACCCGGCCCATTACATCACCTACATCACATAGGTACTACTAAGTCAATATATACGGGGCGTTTCCGCAAATGACGTCCAATGCGCCCTTGTGCGTGTATTGTTAGAATATAATCAAAGACAAGCTCAAGCTCACCTTTGTTATTTTATTTGACATTTCGACACAGTGGCTGCGTCGTAGTCACAGGTGGTTTATTTATTTATTTACATTTGACACATTAGTTATAACATATGTGCGGCGATAGAGGCTCACACAATTTATTACTGTGTCCTGAAAATTACTGGTCTGAAACCAGATTGACAGCAAACAATGACTTTGTTTGTAGTCTTTTCTAAAATTTATTACCTGTGTTATTACTAAACCCTGTTATTTATGTGGTTCTTCAAGGAAATATGCTTATTTTTTAATCACATGTTCACCACAGTTGTAATTTCTAGTATATTTCTGTATTCTGTCCTGTAAAGAAAATAAATAAATAAAATGTTGTTTTGGTGGCAACTGTTTTCGATATGGGGTACTTGATATTTTTCGTTTATATTTACTGTAAATAGATTATTAGATTTATATGATTAATGCTAACTACATTTACAATCTTAAATCTTAAACGTTGGCAGAAATCAAGGAACTCAGTCAGGATTTTTTTTTCACGGGGTTCCTTGAGGAAAGTTTTTTGTCATAATGGGCTCAGTGACATTCTCGAGTTTTGTCAACATCTTTGATTTAAAATTGTCTAACAAAAAAAAAATGTTTCAGTTGCAACAATGCGAGGTGACCTGGAGATCCTGGGCTACAACATGCTGCAATGGATAGTCTCCGAGCTGCCCTGGGAGAAGTCCTTAAAACAACCCAAAACTGTCCAGGAACTGAAAGAAAACTTCCTCAAGAATGTTCGGGCTAACATCACCAAGCAGTATAAAAATGTTCCCGGTAAGTTCTGGAATACAGACATACACATAATTGACAACTTTCGACTATAGATCTTAATAGAAGTCTACTTGAAGACCTGACACTTCGTAGTTCACTTTTAGCCTTTTTTTTATCACAATGAACAAGCTTTGACCACCATCCTGCCTGATGTTAAGCAGCGATGTGGTCTATGATGGAGCAGACTTAGTCATTAGGTAACTATTCACCCACCTGATACTTTTTTCGGAATGAAATTCTAAGGTTTTGGTAATAGTTGTTCACATTAATCCTTTTTCATTAACATTAAGGCGACCTATATATCCGTAATATATAGGTCGCCTTTTATTCAGTGTTTGTGTATTTTAATGGAGCTGTATCCTCCTCAAAGTTTGCATAACACTCTTTAAGATCAACGATAATGTTATTGGGAGTAAACCTAATAAATAAATATATAATGATGTTTAAGTCTGTGAAAACTCTTAGGGATATTGCCTACTATTTGAGTTAATGCCTATTACCATATAATATACTATTTTCGGTTCACAATTAGTCATAATAATTGCGTTCATACGTTTCAGACGCGCTTATAAAGTTCTTCGAGTACATAAACACGCTGAAACCCAAAGACGTCCCCGACTATTCGAAGTGCCGACAGCTATTTGAGAGCTATCTCAAAGCTGAAGGAAAAACGCGAAGCAGCAAAATGGAGTTCACATCTACAAAAACAAAGGCTAAACATAACGTTGTCCTTGACTCTGAAAACACAGATACTGACGACAACGCGCCAGTCAAGAAAACAACAAAGAAAGCTACTAAGGCCACTGCAGATACTAGTGAATCGCCGAAACCTAAGAGAGGTAGAAAGCCGAAAGTTGTTGAAAATTCCGACACAGAAAACGAAACGCCTAACGGCAAAGACAGCCCTCGAAAAGTACAAAAGAGAAAACTAGTTAAAGCCACCTCCGAACTATCAAGCAGCATCGACAGTGATAGTGGCGCCAGTCCCGAAAAGAACGCTAAAACTAGCACAAAGACAATAAAATCACCCAAAGCATCGGTGATTGCAAACAAACTTAGGAGAAACGCGAAAGCCACGCCGCCGGCGAAGCTGAACCACGCCAACATGGGCACGCAGACCTCCGGGGAGAAGAGGAAAAGGAGCCCGAGACAAGTTTCATTCGACAGCCCCATTAGCGAGATCATAGGCGAGAAGAGAGCGAAGAATCTCAAGGACAGTTCCATTGATTCGGCGAACTCTAGCGGGGACCTGTTCGACGACTCGTTCACCATGGACGGGAAGAAGAAGCCAAGTAAAAGAAGACTGATTTCTACCGAAGAAGTGACAGTCAAAAGAGTAGTTACTAAGAAAGTGGTTGGTAAAACAAAAGGTGCAACCAAAAGGTCTTGGAAGGATCAGCCGACCATTGTGAACGGGAGCAGCGCGCATTGATTATTCGCGCTGTTAGAACATTCCTTCGACTACGTCTTTTGCTGTTTCTTGTTATTAATATTAGCCGCATTTTATCCATCACTACCCATATTATACATTTTCTAGAGTTCGTTAACAGTATACTAATTTGATTTAGATGGTACAGCTTGGCAAAAAAGAGTAGAAATTAAATATGGCAAGAATTTCTATGAAAAGCTGTCAAAGTCGGACGTTTCTCCATAGAGTGTTGCTACTATCTAAATCTACTCTTTTTTGCCAAGCTGTACATGATGGTTTTGTACAACATACAATTTCGGACTATTGTAGTCAAATCCACTGATGCCTCCAATCCATCACAGAGCAAATTTTAATAGCAGGGAAATTTCGAATTTTGTAACACCGAATTTGTGATGTACATGTAATTTCCTGTACACCTACGTTTTATATTATCCAGCGAGTATAATTTACTCAGATATTGTGAAATAGGCCATAGGAAATCAGTCTCACTACAACCATGCCTCATCATCAGCCACATGACGTACCACTGCGGGAAGAGGGCCTCCCCCAATGACTGCCATGGTAATTGGGGGGGGGGAATGTCAATAATTGCCACTATTGTCAATATTTTGCAGGCGGGTTAGCGATCGCAGTGGCGTTGTGGCTTAACTCACACTACTGTCCATCCTTTGGTGAGTTCCTTCATTCGCCTCGCACGGACCCCGACCACGGGAATAGTTGGTCTGGGGTGGTGACACATGTATTCTATTCACCGTCACCACACGGATGTTAATGATGGATTTTAATTTACTGCAACAACGCGACATCTCAAAATGTGACACCGTTGAAAAAAACACTCTTATTACATTTAAAAATAAAAACACTTCACGCCTTTAATCCCAAAGAGGGGTAGGCAGAGGCACTTGCTAAAGCAAGTACCCACGGTTCACCGAGCGTATTTAACCCAACGTGACAGGGGTGAGCCCATCGCCGTTATAGGGTTCACACACCTTGTGGTGTGCGGGTTTCATCACGATGTTGTCCTTCACCGTACGAGCTTGCGTTGCGTACATAGGCTCTGAAAAAGAGTCCCATTGGTACACGTCCAGTAGCCGGACTCGAACCCGGGATCTCCCGGTTACAAGTCAAGTATCCGACCAACTGGACCACAGACGCTCTCTTAAGGTTTCTTTTAACAATAACAAAATATTGTAACATATCGCGATGTTGCAGTAAATGAGCGAACGCTGTTAATAAACGATCATAGTTTAAAGAGATAAAATGCGGTTATTATTATGTTTTGGAACATTTAAGAATAGTTTTAATTACAAAAGGAACTATTTGAAGATTCCTTGTTTTAGTATTTATTGTTTTGGTTGTCTCGTTATTTTATAACGACTAGCGACTGTGAGAGATGCGGTTGAAACTGATAATAATTAATTAGGTTAATATTTTAGTTGAAAACTTATTCTGTGTGGTTGTTTCTCAAAGGTATACTATATAGGTTATTATAATTTAGTCGGTCCCGATAGACTACGGGTTATTCCATTCTCTCTGACGAATCTGTCCACTTTCGCAATCCTGTTTCCACATAAATACTTAACTGATGGAAAAGGTTGTATAGTCAAATTGTTAAATGTCTAAAGCAACAACCCAGCTTTACATGAAACTGGTTTTCGTTGTACTGGCTGAGTTTTAATTCGTAAACTTTGAAATCTTTGACTTCTTTGTAAATAAGTCACGTTTTTTTTCTGTAATATTTTTCCAAAATGAACGTTGCCTTATGGTCACCCTACACAACTTCATGTGAGCAATAAGACCTAATCTAAGGGCACGCTAAAACGATTGCTTATGTACAGTAATCGTTTTTGACAGTCGATTAACCCATTAACGCCCAGAAGAATACTTACTATTTAATTGATTTTGACTTTTATTACCAAGTAATAGAGTTTAAAATAACTTGTCACTCGCCGAGTACAGTGGGTGCTAATGGCTTAATTCAAAATGCATGAGCACCCGATACGACGCGCAACGCGCTGCGTGTTTCTAAATTAGACATAATTGTTTAGACATCATTGAATGAAGCTATGTTTCTTCTTAGATTTGATGTTGTTTTTGGAATATACGAGTGGACTCAAAACTCTCTGAATATTAATGACATTGACTGTACATACCTCTACAGTTCCGCTTTGTTCTCCTGAGGCGTCTAGTTTTGGAGAATAACCCGACGCGACGGCACCAGCTAGTTTAATTGGTTGTTTAACCCTTTCGGGGACACATCACGCCCATCGACGTCATAACAATAAAACTTGTATTGTATTCAATCGAATGTCCACGAAAGTGTTCATATTCTTTTAATATTTGTAACTATGTTATGTATACTACTTATAGCCTATTATATCATGTATAATAAATAACACATGCTACTGTAAGACTTGGTTAGTTGACTAGTTAATGCATTTAAATATATTTTTCCATTAATTTGTATGTAGGGCGTGTGGATAATCATTTTTTTTCTTCTAATAAAACAGTATTCTAAATCTTTGTGTTTTATTAAAAGCTGTCAAAAATCTCAAAATATGCGGGATTTTTTCAATCTAAAGCTGAAAAAATAATCGGTCGAGCTCAAACCAGAAAACTTTTTTTTATCACTATGAACAAGTGCTTGACTACCACCACCAACAAACTATACTTGCAAGCCGCGTACCACCCAAATGTATGGAAAATGATGTAATTCTGAATCTAAACTGTCACTTTTACTACTAATTTGACAGTTTGGATTCATATTTACCCTGATACGCAGTAACGGTAAGTTCAAACTCCGCGCGTTGCCGAACGCAACCATAGGTACACGTCTCTCGCGGAAGGGGAGGACAAGATGTGTACCTATGGTTGCGTTCGGCAACGCGCGGTATTTGAAATATTTTTCAAATACTTATTGTGATCCGATTCGCCTCGGTCTACCCTACTTAACTGTACAGTACAAATCGCTCATTTACTACAACAACGCGATATCCCACAATATTTTGTTATTGTGAAAAGAATCCTTAGTAATAGTAATAAAGTTGTTATTTCAACAAATGTCCCGTTGTTGCAGTAAATGATCGAAATGTACCTACTGTCGCTCGAACTTAGGAAATGACAAATTAGGGATTTGACCCGTATGTATACAAACGCCGTGTGTCGACGGCGAAAGAATACATGTGTCACCATCCCAGCCCAACCTTTTCCCGTCCTGAGGGCAGGCCCCTCTTCCCCACTGGGCACTATGGGCACGTGCCCAGGGCCTCGCGATCGAATGGGGCCCCCTAGTTCCTCCCAGATTACCAAATGATAACCGATATTTATAGGTATTACCATTAATTTTGAAAAATCGTATCGTAGGAATTGTAGTAAGTCATTATCATCATAATGGCTTACTACAATCCCTACGCTTATTAGCTTTAGTTTGCCGCATGCGCATAGCTATACCTTGTACAACATAGCTTGAACTTTTTGACATATGGGTATGGGTCAGTCAGTGATGGGAAACAGAAAATATCTATTGGTGTAAAAAATATGTTGGCTAAATATGTGGCTGTATGGATGTTTTAAACTATTCAAAATAAATTAATTCATTAATCAATCAATTTTATTGCACAAAAACATGCTCATCTTAAATCTAGACGGGTACCTTTGCAATCAACATAGAATTAATCTAAGGATTTTGTGCTAAGCGAGTTACTTACGTAGATTATTTTTTATATTTCCTATTTTTTTATAGTTACCAACTAAATAAAAATAAATTGAGAACCTTGTTTGTTTATTTTATTTATCTATTATACGTAACTAAATAGTGGTTTCTCAAGGTCATAGGGGCCCCATGATCCTATGTGCCCAGGGCCTCAAATAGTTTAAAGACGGCCCTGCCTGAGGGGCCGAAGGAGCGCTCTAGAGAATGGGCAGCAGAGGGCTCTCTGTGAGTTAAACCACAACACCACTGCGATCGCCAACCCGCCTGCCATCGTGCCGATTATTGGCATGTCATCTCAAATGACGGAAATCATTAGAGGAGGCCCTCGTCCAGCCGTGGACGTTATGTGGCTGAAGATGATGAGAGTACTAATTTGACGAATTACGTATCTGTGAAATTTAGGTCTTGTCCAATTAAGAAGTTGACCAATTTTATTAAGGAAATTACGAAATCATGCGAAAACGTCGTAGGTAGGTATGGAATAAAATAAAATCTGTACGCAAATCCAAAGCTTTATTTTTTTATTTACAATTTTACAATATGAAAGTAAACAAAATGTAACATACCAAATTGTATTTAGGATTTCTGGTGTATTTCCTTAGACAAAGAGCGGCCGCGCCATTTTCATTTCTTTTCCTTTTTTAAAACCGAATAATGCATTCGTTATGTGAGAATTTAAAAGCCAAATATGTATTTAGGCTTAGGTCGTTCGGTATCTAGGGAAATCGGTGATTTCTATGAACTGTCACCCACCGCGCTAATCATATAATACACTGGGCAAAACTTTAATATTTGGAATAACTACACGATCTTGTGATATAACATTTTTTTTAACCAATAGCCAATAATATATAGCGTCACCGTTTGTGATGCGCATGCGCATGAAACAATATTTGTGGACAAAATCGGAACCCTTATCGAGTCGTCGTCATAGGTAATTAAAAAAAAAATACGCCTTTTGTATTCCAAGCGGGGTAGGCATAGACACCAGTTATGTATTTTTTTTTAATACAGCTGATAATAATAGACATCTATTACATCATAGTTAAATGAAAAACGCAAGAAGTGAAGTTGAAATAAGACTTTTCCTGGCAGAAGGCTTATAATGGTCTTAGAAACTGCCAACTGGGTGAGTCGAAAATACCCTTTTAAACCCCGTCCACGGCCATGACACCTGCTGAACCCTCCCCTAGCAAAGCGCTACAAGAAAGAAATGAGATGACATTTTATATTTATATTTCTTTTATGTCACATCTTTCTTGACGCGCATGCTAGGGGTCATGAATTGACTCATTAGGGTCTTAAGTAACAGTAGCTTTCAGCACAAATATTTCCGTCTCTCTGTACAATATACAAGCGTGAATAGCAGGTGGTTCTTATGAGAGGGATGGAATAATTAGAGCAGCTAAGAGAATTAACTAGAGCAGTTAAAGAGGATTTTAAAAGTTTAAAGTTTCCTGAAAAGATTTCGTAGAACAGATGTGGTGAAATAGTGTCAGAACCCCTTACCAAGTCGAAAGGTTTTTAAATGTGACAAAAGAATCCAATCGCAATGCCTTTTCATAGTGCATTAAAAAAGTAATTAATACGGAATATTCACTAACAAAACATGACTTCATATTTTAAATTCATTTGAGGGTTCTCTTTTGTCAAGTAATAAACAATATTTTTTTAAACGGGGAGTTTTCTTTAAAAAAATAGAGCGAGTACGACGACGACAAACGATCATAGAATAAAGTAGTTGCCATCTCTCTCTTTTGTTATCAAATAACTTTGACAGTTATTTTTTTTTTAAACTCCTCATTTCATTGAATTCAGATGTTAACTGAACACTAGCATTACAAACGGTGACGATTTCTTTTTTAAATTTATAAAATAGTTTTATCAATATATTTATATGTTACAAAAGCTATTCTACGTTTCTATAATCCATACATTGTGTGGTGATGTATACTAAGTGTCGGTTAAACGTTTATATAACATATTATTTCGGTTGTGATATGAGTGGCACCTAACGCACACGTTTTTTTACTTTTATTCACGTTTATCTACAATGGCAGTTCAACAGCGATCAGGCCATAATTTTCGTCTAATGAAACACAAATATGTAGCACCATTTGTAAAAAATATACTCATTTTTTTTTCTTCTTCAAATATTCAAACTGATTACCTTCAGCGACACACTGACAACTCTCTGTACAACTTTGTCATAACACTCGGTATTACTGACAGTTCTTTTCGTACATTTCATGTACAAGCGGTTAATAACCGAGGTGCCGACACGCAAAATGTAACACATCAGTTCCAATTCTCACCACCACATATTGGCCACTGGTATCGAAACGGTATCACTCCCGCGCCAGTTTCCGCTGCAAAGTTTATCTCAACAACAAGCGCACTCCGTCGGAATTCACAATTAATCATTAATACAGTAACGTTCAGTAACTGTTCACAATATTAAATAGTTAAAACTTATTAATAAAACTTACATTTAACACCGTTACAGGAACATGTTTTTATGCGAAATCTAACTTGCAATGGGACTAGTATTGAATTGATGCAACACTCCGTGTTTCGTCATTATAGTCACGATCAAAACACGTTGGAGTTTTGCTATAAAAACTATTTGTCTAATAAATAAGGCCGCATTTACACTAGCGTTCGATGTTCAAAAGATTTGTCTCATAAACTAAGCCACAGGTAAAGCATATTTTTATTCTGTCAGTTAGGTAGGTAGGGTAAATGTAAAATTGTTCTGTTTTGTGACATTTTAGTATTAATTCGCCGAATGGTTTATATTAAGACGGACACTGTTCGCTCTTTGAACCAACACCTCACTTACAAAATTATAATTTCAGCTCTTGTGAGTCTGAAAGTATCAAGCAAGGCCTATTTTATCTGGTGAGACATCTGTTTAAACATATAATGATGAAAACCACTTTTTTTTTTGTTTTAATGGGGAATTTTCAGTGCCCTTTTTTCTCTTAGTAATCACAGATGGCGCTAGCTGTTTTAGGTGGATAAATGTCAACGAAATGACTAACTTCAAGCAGTAAGTATTGAAGGTGACAGTAAGTGTTTTAGTGTTTGTTTACATGTTACTAAAGTGTCTGAACAATTAAAAACATACACAAATAATAAAAAAAGTATTAAAATATAACTGACAGAATTCACCCTGGACATCTACTAGCGACATCTAGATAAGACATCTTTGGAGTTTGAAAATTCCCCAATGACGTTTCCTTGCGTCTTAGTAGCGTCATTTATTTGCACAGTGGTTCGGATATTCTATTAAAGCGCAATCTAATCAGTAAATATAAATCAGCTGATTCAAATAGGGTTAAATAAACTTCTAGTACTACTTAAGAGGCTTTCTAGTCTTGATCAAAAAGGCCCAACTGACAAAAGTATAGTGAGGAAATTAGTTTCAACGGGGAATTTTCTTTGGCGTTTTTCTGTCATTCTGAGAACTGTCATTACTGTCAAACTTTAGCCAACAAGACACACATATACAAAAAATAATCTTACAAAAAAGAACTAGAGGGTACATTATAACATGTTGCCTTAATTATAGGCTACAACCCGCATTGTGAGTGGATTTTAATTTCAAATTAAATTTACTTTGGGAAATAATATCATTAGGATACAATTATACAATAATAGAACACAATTAAAGCAAATTAGAATTATACAGAAACAGCGAATGGATTAATTGAACAAGTACTAATTAATTAAATATTATTTATGAAAAAGTCGACAGTAATGACAGTTATCCGCCCAAAAATCGGTCAGAAAAACGTCAAAAAAAAAATTCCAATTAAAAAAAAATAACTGTAAGACCCAACTCACGTAAGGGTCACCGGTACTCAAGAGATTCGTTTAGTGAACTGCTACATACATCTAGTAATATACCTACCCGTTATATTCTGCTTACAGTACCTACGGTCTACAAAAACCACGACTTAAGTCTAAGTGGAATTATAAAAGAAAAAAAAAAAACAAAATGTAGCTAAACTATCATTGCAACTAGTACTGCGAGGTACGCTATTTAAAAAAACAAACAACATTAATCTAACTAAAGTAGGTAGACATATGTCGCTGGCATCGCATTAGGAAATGTAATATAATTCTTTATTTAAAAATGTATAATTGAACTTGCACGTTATCTAATAGTTTAGCTATAACAAATTACATACCTACATACAAATGTTCTGCCCGTTGAGAAATATAAAAATACAAATTGTCTTCGGACGGGTGCCACTAATTTTAGAGAAACTTGCTTCTCCATTTTACCGCAAGATGGCGTTATATTTTTATGTCTCCGGTACGGGCGGTCGATAATTAGGTATTAAAAGTTGCTTTACAAAAGACTAATGAAAGGTGGGAAGAGTACACTACACCCGTTAACATTTGCACTAACAGCAAAAAAAAAAACTAGTTTCTATACATATAATTGCTTTTCTATAGAGCTGTACCCCGACCTTGAGGAAATAATGTTGAGTGTACGCAGCGCCTCTAGCGGGTAAAGCGAGAAACTGGGACAATACTGAATTTAAACAGATTTTTTTCCATGATCGGGGTACTATTTCTTTATGACATTAAAAATGTGTTATCAATTTAGACATTTTTATATTATCAAAACGTTGCAGTCGTTTGTACATAAAAGAAACCCAAGGCGATTTAAACTTCACTAAACAACCTGTTTGTCTCTTTCACACACGAGCGTTCAAAGCGAGACAAACTTTACTGTAGAACCGTGTGCTAATAACAAAGAAATACGCTACCACTGCATAAGGCATGTACATAGTTTACCTTTTAATGTGATGATAAAATTGGTAAGTAAGTTTACCTCGAAAAATAATTATATACAACAAAGCACACAAAATTTACCTGTCATTAAAAAAAAAACATGCCTACATTTTTATGATTACATTTTGAACTGTGGGTAAATGCGAATGACCCAATTGATGTGTAGTTAAATGAGTAACTTGTGGCTAGGTCTGCTTTCTGTATACAATTTACTCAGACAAAAACTAGCGTAGGTGAACATCGAAGTATTATTGTAATATCATATTTAGGTTTCGTGGTTTCCTGCCCCCCTAGCAAAGCGCTCCAAGAAATACACGACAAGACATATCATGCACTGCGATTGGTTGAAACTAAGTAGCACGATCTGTGACATAGCAGCCAATCACAACGTGTATTTGTTCTATGTCCTGTCTTTCTTAACGCGCTTGCTAAGGCTGTAGGTGTGACCCATCTTCTCCACTGCCAAACTAAAATGTTGAACTGAGTTAAGCATAATACGTTTTGACTTTTAACTAACGGATCCATTTCCTTGCTCGTATTTTCACGCTTTTCCGTAGATTGTAAGTTAATACGTAGATAAATCGATCCGTTAAATGAATATAAGAAGGCATGAGTGCATTGATGACGTAGTGAACATCTTATAAGCAGATTACATGTAAGCGTAAATAAGTAAACTCCGTACATAGCTCATGTGAAAAATATTGATGCAGTCACTTGACAAGGGATTGATGCAAATCAATATGTCGAATCACCTATGGCATATAAAAAGTTACACTCCACGATTGCATAGTTGATGTTTGAGCAGTTATAAACAATTCAAATAACGATTATACAGTTCAATGCAAAGGAAAACATTACACATAACCGACAAGTACAAATATTGTTACATCTCGTCTCTGTAGGTTTCGTCGAGGCAATCATTTTTGTACGTACTTAATGGAGACTTTTCTTTGACGTTTGACGTCATTACTGTCAAACTTTGTTTGGAAAGTATGACAGTAATGACAGCTCTCCGCCCGAAAAGCTGTCAGAAAAACGTCTAAGAAAATTCCCCGTTGTTTTTAATTCGTAAACGAAATATTGGTTATTATTGGTTTACTATTGTCGATCATAGATATTAAAACTTTAAAACGGGTATTACAGCGCGAGAATTTACCAAAGATAAGCATTCAGCTTTCATTCATTAATTGGCCCACGTTTCAACACAGTTAAATGTGTCGTGGTCGCGAGCTGACCGTGATAAACAACGAAGGTAAGCTGAATGCTTATCTTTGGTTAATATTCGCGCTATAATACCCGTTTTAAACTTTTTTTAATATCTATGATCGACTATAGTAAACCAATAATCGGAAACGGAAATCTGCTCAATTAGTACAAATAAATTTAAATTATACCGATAACATACATATTGTTATTATTATTATTACATATAAAAGAAAATTTGGTGTTGACTCAGTCCAATTTATATATATATGGTATATACAGGTCCCATCACTAAATTGTTACTATTTCATGTTTTATGTTTCAAAATAAGTGTTGCATTAAAAATCCTAAGCCTAATTGGTGGCCTTATATGTTACGAGAAATCGTTACGATCAGACTGTACAATTCGAACGGTAACGATAAATCGCTTGGTGTATGTTATAAAACTGTGCAGTTTTTTGCTTGTATGTCATGTACGATAAACTGTACCGTTCGAACTGCACGGTCTGATCGTAACGATTTCTCGTAGCGTGTATGGCCACCATAAGAAACAATGCTGAACACATTGTGAGACTAGTCAAATCGCATTAACATGGGAATGTTATTTAATTATGGGTTAAGTTATCTTTTCTGTTTCATTAATTGCACTTTATCGGAATTGCACTTAGAATAAAGAAAAAAAAAATGAAGCCACAAACCTAAAAACTACTCATACGGATTTGCTATTGTACAAATTTACAACAACAACAAAAAAAAAATTGCAATGACGAATTCGTATAATATTCAATAAAATAGTATGATGAATTTGATCGAAATTATATATCAATTAACAACGCAAAATAAATAAATCACATAATGGCATTGTAAAACATACATAAAATATACATTATATATAATGTGTAACAAAGGCGGCCAATAGTAAGTCGATTATTGTTATAAAATTATAATTTTCAATACGAACAACAGTTAACATTGTCTAACAGAAAAACAGTTGGCGCGATTCTTATTGTCATATCCATTAAAAAAAAAACATGCTATAAATAACCTCAACTTGCATTCCGGAAAGGAGAATTGTTTTGGAAAATAATTTCTATTCACAAACAACGCTTTTGACGGCAATAAGTCTATTTATTACTTATTTGATTATCATTAGCGTATTCATAAAAACAACTTTCGTATACCGCAAAGCAAAGTTTCACTTTTACAGTTGAAACTTTTCAAGCGTTGCTCAAAAAGTGTTCTGTAAATATATCTTCAACGCCATCTGTAGTGATCAACGAACACTAATAGAAATAGATCGATATTTTTCTAACTACATAGAAGCGACACAGCAATAAGAATCGTACCTTTTTATTTGAACACATCGGTTACGTATGAACTCGGAGCTTTAATTTTACTTAGCTATGTAAATGGAAGAAATAATTGACTAATTGGCACCCGGCAAGCTGCGCTGGCTAATAACGACAATTTGTGACTTGTGGTTGTTGGTATTAAACGATGAACGCAGGCACTTGAGACCTAATTCTGGATTGATGAGGCTTTGTCCTTCGCTGCCTAAAATATGTACGTACGTTGTCTCTGGACAAACATGCCCAAGTTATCCTGTCCCACTAGCACAGCGCTCCAAGAAAAGAGCAACAAGACATATAACGTGCTGCGAATTGTTGAAACAAGCCAAGTCGCACTAAACGCGAGATAACAGCCAGTGTCACAGTGCGGATTTGTCCAATGTCGAGTCTCTCTTGGCGTGCTAGGCCTGCCGTATTTCACTGATCAGGTCACTAGACCCATGTCAAAAATGTTTTATTGTGCATGTATGGACAGTGAAAACGTATGATAAGTTCCACAACATACTTAGGATCTATTTTCATAATAATTACAAGGATATTTTATTTTAATGTATTGAACACTATTCTGATGGATGTCGGTTTATAGTTTGATCTGTAGAGGAATTGACAACTTTGCATACCTAATAAGCAGTATAAATAAAAAAACCGTTTCTGTATTTTCGTTTCAGGATACTGTACAAAAAATGTTATATTTTTTAGATGCGTAATTTCGGAGATATTACGTAAAATGTGAAATATGTGTGATGACGTCATTACTTTGTGCGAAATAGGTGGAATTCAAGCCTATCCATATTTTTTTACACATCAATGAAATTGACAATATTAGTGACAGCAGAATCGTCAGTTTCAAAACAAACAAAAATAGGTTATTTTTTTTCATCCCACCTATTCTTGGAATAAACCAAAAATCACGCTATTTCATTACTATCGATAAAAAATGCATCAACCCGAACGAGAGAAAAAGCAATTTTAGGAGTAATATTACTCGACGTGGTTAGCAAATAAATAAACACACCTTTCTAACAGCAAAAGTTAACAAAACAACAATCTACACAGACTACAACTTGAAAATTGACATTGACAGCTATAGTTTTCTTTTCTATCTATGTTTGATCTGTGTATCCATAATAGTGACGTCATGTGGCGCTTACGCTCTTTCGAAAAACATCAATATTAAAAGTGAAAATCATGAATGAAAACATTATTTTTATGTTGAATAAAAAATACGGGTCAAATAATTTTATATTTTCTTCAATTTTCAATAAAAATATTATTTATCATTCGAAATGCAAAGTTGTCAATTGTAAAGAGAATAACGCCCCGTAGACATTTTCGACAAGCGTTGAATCGTTAATTCAATTATGATTTGGCGAATAATTACTGATTAATAACAGCTTCTACGTTATTTGAAATTTTAACATTTTACTACAGCACGTTTTTGTTCGCCGCCTATTTGGTCCGGTGATCCGAAAGTTCGCGGGCTGAATAGAATTGAAGCGCTCGTGAAAATTTTGCACGTGACAATTATAGTTTGTAAGAAACCCTAAGTATAGCTGCGCTAAATAGAATTGATTTTTTACTAATCTGTTATGTTTGGAATTAAATACCTATACGGACGTCACACATAGGCAGTAATGGTGCAAAAGGTCTATTTTTGGGCCCAATAAACCAATGAGCAGATTGGTTTTCGACATTATCGTGAATACTATAAACATGAGGATACTCTATGTCGATCATCAATCAAACACTGTATGACCAAAACTTCTTGCAACCATTTCAATCAGTATTAAAGAAGTGTCATGACGTAAAAAAGTTTAATGACAAGCGACACAGAAACTTGTAGTGACCTCTATGAAAATTAGTTTCAGAATGCCTCATTGGATCCATGTTTTGGTCTGCTGCGTAAGTAGTTTAATTAATTAACTGCGCAAATTCATATAATATCAAATTGATATTATATAGGAAAGTGTGTCTGCTGTGAGTAAGGGCTTCTTAAATATTGAATGAGTAACCTGTTCAGTTTCCAATACTGTCGGACTATTGTTTGATTCCATAAGCTGTCAAGTATATAAAAACTATGTGATCCACATAGATAGCACATGGCAGTCACCAGTAAAGTTACTTGTCAGTTATCCACCAATCACGTTCATTGGGAAACCTCGACACTAGCGCCATTAGTTCCGTAGTAACCCGCCTCATTTGAAAAGTAAGTTACTCATCGTACTTTATGACCATATACCAGCTAGCGGCAGTATTATTATTTCCGGCATTATCAGCTTTGAATAAAATAGGTAACAATAATTATCATATACTTACAATAGTTACATTTTAGAATCATTCGTCGGTAAATAGTATAACAGAAAAAAAAACCACCGTGACCACTCTAAGATCAGTAAAAAACCGATAAAATATGCTAAATCTAACATTTTATAAATAACAACTGTTATTGTTACGTACCCTAAAAGAACACAATAGTTTGACGGACTTTTTTAGCAGAACACACGGTAGAAAAATGCCGCCCTGGTACACTTTAGCCGTAACGAGATTCCTACGGATAGAGATGAAGGGTAAAACCAAAAAAAATTATCATAATCGAGAAATTACCTATTTCCTATAGACTCTAGAATATCGTTAGGTTCAAAATCGCATTACTACCGTAAGTTGTCACTAGTGTTTTGACGTATTCTATGTAGTGTACGGTCATGAATCAAATTGCTTGATTGTACGGTCGATTAAGAAGTACCTACCACTATAATGTAGAAATTCATATGTATTGCAACTATGCAAGTAGGGTCTTTTTATCCTTTTCACGTCTTCACACTTGGTGAACACGACCAGTTAAAATACAGTCCACGCATTTTATTTTATTGACCGAGCACTGAGCTAACAGGGACATACAACGCGAGGAAACTTTGTTTCATACTAATGTATTGACAGAAACAGTGTTCCAATGCTCGATAGGTATAAGTGTACCAGGGGCAAAAAATGTACAAATAGTTTTAATATTAACAAAAAACTATGCACTCTTGCGCATCGTTGCTTCAGTATATTTTGAGTAGTGGTAGTGTTAAGTAGTTTCTCTGCTTTTGAGTTCGCAAAATGTAAAACACAAGAGACAAAAAGCATACTGCGATGCGACCGATAATTGCAGATATAGATCTAGGAATTTTACCTTACACCATTATATTGTAACTCAATATTGTTCACCGGGTACATCGGCGCGAAAGTACACACATCAAAAGTGTCTAGGGATCAAGTACATTTTAGAAAATTGCATTCAAGAATATATCTACTATATAAAAATAAGTCGGGTTTTCCTCCCTGACGCTATAACTCCAGAACGCACGAACCGATTTCCACGGTTTTGCATTCGTTGGCAAGGTCTCGGGCTCCGTGAGGTTTATAGCAAAGAAAATTCAGGAAAAAATTCAACAGAAAAGCGGGTAAACGAAACGAACCCATCTGGTGGCAAAACGGAGTTCGCCGGGTTTGCCTAGTTTTACAACAAAACCTGAATTCATTCATAATTTATTCAAAATGTGGTGATAAGTCATTGATACAGGCATGGGGAATTAGGTAGGAGACCAATCCAGATGATTATTATTTAAATCAAATATATACATTAGATTTTTTTAGAGATAAAAATCTTCTTGATCCCTAGACACTTTTGATACGTGTAATCAAAAGACAGGCTCGAGCTTACCTTTGTTATTTTACTCGACGTTTCGACGCAGTTGCATGCGTCGTGGTAACGATTGGTAAGGTAACAGGTAACGCGAGCTTGTCTTTGATTATATTCAAACAATAACATTTAATTTTACCTTATCTTTTTCACTGAGTATAAAGTGCCTACGACATGTTCCATACTATAAACAAAAAAAAAACACCTGATCATACATTTTTGATAATTGTATAAAACTATTATGTATATATTTTTACACGCTAATTTATATTTTGAACCCGTAATAACAATACTTGATGCACTGTGACTTACTTCAGCAGCGTTATAATATGAACAGCAATTTGAGTAGGACAATATATATGTATTTGTATATGAACGGTTTCAAATTTGACCGACGGCGGCTTTGACATTCCGCCATTTTGCCGGCAAATTTGACAGGTCCGCCGCGTCAATCTGTCAGTCACGTCAATGCGAAGCTATGGAAGTCTATAAGTAAGTCTCTTGCAAGTATCGGTATAGTTTGAGTAATTTTTTCATTTTGAACTGTTTAGGCCCCTCTCACAACCGTTGCATCATATAATTTATATACTATAAAACTACCTATTAGGGTATATGTGTCGTTTATGCTAGGTACATAATAAGTATTTTAATATCCCCCAGTGCAATAGCTGATACTATCATGTTACATAATTGTACTAGGTTTCTACAACATATTAATTTTAGATCTGATCAATTTACTTCCATTAATAACCATATCATTTTTGTTTCAGATTTATAATATATAGACAATATATAATATTGTGTATTCATAATACATAATATGGAACGGTATAATAATAATAATATTATGTATATACATAAATTTTAATGTAAGATAATTCATACACATGTCCAATACAGTGAAATATACAATAATTGTGAAAATAATTAAACAAGAAATATTGCGAGTCATATAACATTAGTTACTGTGATTAATTTTGTGTTCATAACTACACTCGCGAGCAATGAAATGGAATAATACGTAATTTTTAATACAAACACGGTTAAAAGCGTGAAAAGTACTCGATGTATGAATGTAGATGAAGCGAAAGGGGTATGTCAGGACCGTGACTAATGGAGATCTGTAGTCTCTGCCTACCCCCCTGGGAGACAGGCGTGAAGTGTATGTATGTATCTGTAAAATTTGAGGTTTTGAGGATACTTGTCAGATTTTCATAACTATGGGTTAGTGATATGCTCATCTTCCGACGAAGCATATTATGCAATGACACACAGTAGCGTGCACTAGCTTTTACGACAAGGTAGGCAGTGCGTGGCGTGCAATTGGAGAGGCCTATGTCCAGCAGTAGACAAGTATGGGCTGATGATGATGGTGATGAGGCAGTAACCCCCAAGGATTGACATCTATGTATACGTAGTTAACTTGCTAACTTAACTCACTTACAAAACACAGGACCTTCGTCAGCCTATGTCGTGAGTACAACAAAAAAAAGTTCTAGCAATAACTCTATTATTAGGTGTGCACGCCGCTGATGACACAGATAATTCCCTTTTCACAGACAAGGAAACGTGTAACACCATTTTTAAGATCCATGGTTGATTGTAAGAAAGACAAAAATCAAAATGTAACTTTCTTATTGAGACAGAACGAAAAGATTTGCGTATTGTTAAAATTAGCCGCTACTGCGTCGAGTATACCGCTAACTTATTATAATACTAGTGGACTCGACAGATGTTGACCTGTCTTAACTATTAATATGAATATCTAGGGTGGCCTGTGCCCAGCAGTCATTAATAACCACACCAAAGAAAGAATTAGCGAAATCGGTCCACCCGTTGCGGAGTTATGCCGTGACAACGAAAAGTGGCTTTGATTTTTATATAATAGAAGATAAATCTAACATATATCCACAAAATTTCATCATTTCACACATCAAAAGTAACGATTTTTGTATAAAAAATTGCAACTTATTCCATTTCATTGCTCGCTAGTGTATATATTCCCCTAGATAATAAATAATATTATATATTATGTCGAACATTCAAATGGTTTATGCATGATCCCATAACATAGCCAGGCTATTCCGATACAAATTTGCATTAATTTATATTATCTTTCATAATCACGACTCAAGTTTGTGGTGATGCCCGTACATTTGTACATTGTACATTTTATTTGGTGATAATATCAGTTATATTATTTACACAGTGGATGGTCGGTGTCCCGTTATCACACACATTAACACAAACATAGTCAGTATATTACAAAGAGCGTGAACGTCACCTGCACCACATTGCTGCGTAGCGTCCATTACATTCAAATCAACTTAACATTAGAAAACTAACAATACAATTAATAGTCATATACTTACAATTTATCACTATACACCTAGACTTAACACTTAAATGGCAGTTGACTATTTCTTAGTAATAACAAATTTAGTGATTTTGGTTAGTAAAGTTTACGTCTTCGCGCGCGTGTAAAAATATAATAATGTACATTATACATGTAATACTAAAAGTTCGCGAATGGCAGAGAGACTTAACTTATGAGGAAGATCGACGTTATATTTTGTGGGTCGTTTGTTGCAGACTAGTTATCGCTGGTGTTTAGTGTCTCGCTTCGGCAGAAGTCTATTTTCGTGTATGTGGTGGGTGCGTTGTTGGCCTTGCCGCCGGCGGGCTCCAGGTCGAGCGCGGCGTAGTTGAGCGCGGCCAGGTCGGGGCCCGGCGGCGGCGGCGGCGGCGACGCGCGCTCGCCCGCCCACGTCTTGGTGGCCGTGGGGTTGCGCGACAGCTCGGCGCCGTCGCCCGCCGCCGCCGCCGCCGCTGCCGCCGCCGCCGCCTTGCCGCCGGCCGGCGCCGCGATGGGCGCGCTGGCGGCGCGCGACACCAGCGTCACGTAGTGCGGCGGCGACCCCACCTCGGGGCTGCGCCGCCCCTCCTCCGAGATCTCGCGCACCGTGCTCAGCGGGTGGTGCATCGACTCCTCGTCGAACGCGTCCGTCGCCTCCGACTCGTCCGCCTTCTCCGGGGGCGACGCCGGACTCTCCAGGCTCATGGGGAACAGAGTCTGCGAGCCCATCGGCGTCGTCGACGACTCCTTCAGCGGCCCGTTCCGCTTCTTCCTCGCGAAGTCGTCGGGCGTGTGGATGGGCGTCGAGGTGAACGGCCTCCGCTCCGCGTTGATCGAGATGGGCCTCGAGGGCGTCCTCTCCTCGGAGCGCTTGCCGTAATTCATCTCGACGTAGCCGTCGGGCGTGGTGGCGACGGCGGAGGGCGGGGACTTGGAGGCGGCCATCCTGACGGGCGGCGAGCGCGGGATGGGGATGGCGCCGCTGGCGGCCGCGCCGGAGATGGCGGACACGTTGGAGATGTCGGAGGGCCTCATCTCGACGTACTCGCTGCGCGGGGACATGTCGACGTACTCGTCGAGCTTGGGTCGCGCGCGGCGGTGCGGCGTGTGTATGGCGGCGGTGGCGACGACGGCGGCGGCGGCGGCGCGCGGGGAGTTGTTGGAGAAGTCGAGCTCCATGAGGTCCCCGGCGGAGGCGCGGGGCGGGGGCGCGTGGAGCGCGGGGCGGCGGGGGGCGCGCCCGCCCACGCTGTAGGCGCGCAGGCGCGGGCAGTCGGCGGCGGCGGCGGCGGCGGTGGCGGGCCGGGAGCCCACGCTGTACGCGCGCGGCGGACGGAACTCCTCCTCGATCACGTGCGATATCGCCGGCTCCAGGAACTCGCTGCCGGAACCACAATAGGTTTTTACTTACGATTGTAATTTGCTGCTAGGAAATTGTGTGTGTAAAATCGGATATTGGTACACAATGAATGACATTTTATTTATTGTAGATTTAGTTGAAGTACACAATAATAATGTTAATATGTGATTTGTAAGTGTGCGTTTACCTGAGATGGCGGTGCGGCGGGCTGGCCGCGTCGCCCGCCAGCGACGACTGCCGCGAGTGCTGCGCCGACGAAGCGCTGCACACACACAATGCAAAAGCATAATACACGGTCGAATTGAGAAAAACTTCTCTCTTTTCAATACGCTTAAAAAATTGAAACATAACAAGACATACACACATCAAAAGTGTCTAGGGATCAAGAACATTTTTAACTCTAAAAATAAATATAATTTATTTAAATCAAATCTAATCTTCTGGATTGGTCTCCTACCTAATTCCCCATGCCTGTATCAATGACTTATCACCACATTTTTAATAAATTATGAATGAGTTCAGTTTTTATAACATATATTCTTGATTGCAATCTTCTACAATGTACTTGTGATCCCTAGACACTTTTGATGTGTGTAATATTATAGCAATGCAAACATACTGCGAGTGTGACCGCGGAGTCATCTCAAGATAGTCTGGCTCCTCAGGGATGCGCGCGGCGCGCCACGCCTCCTCCTCCCGCGAGCTGTCCAGCATTCCTACACACAGAGTATAAGTTGACGGCCGGCATGGACTAGTGGTCAGGGCATCTGCCTCTAGGACAACGGTCGCGGGTTCGTCGACATAATGCTTTAGTGATGAGCTGAGGCATTTGTTGTGTGCGTCTGGGTGTTTTATTTATCTATGTATGTATTTAAAAAGTATTTATGTAAGTGTATCAGTCTCTGGCACCCATAGTACAGGGGATCCTAGTTTGGGGTCAGTTGACCGTGTGTGA